>CM074301.1:12882500-13007500 GCA_037194245.1 Opsariichthys bidens | reverse complement strand
TGAAGACACGGATCTGAGAAAGAGAGAGAGATCAGGATGGGTGTTACAGGAGAAATGAAGGAGGACGAGGCTGCGTAAGACAGCTGAGAGACACTGAAAGATAAACCGAGGGTGGAGAGAGGACAGACAGCACAGCCTCAGCAGGTATGTGGCATTGCATCACTGTTATCCTCTAGGGTTGAAGATGCCCATCTATTCCCATCAGGAAGCAGTTCATGCACAATTTACCGCCTGGTTCATTAACAAACCGCAAACTGTTCTGGTCTCACACTGACTGAGAGGTTTGTGTCCATATTTTCTTCCCCCAAAATGCTGAAGCTCCAGTTTTGATGGCATTTAAACAACCAATAATCATCTGGCACTTTTTGTTCTAGTGTTCACAGAGTCGGAAGGACAGACAGGCAGGCAGAGAGAGAGAGAGAGAGAGAGAGAGACAGATGCATGTCTTGATGCATGGCTGCTGTGGATTTTAATGCACTGTAATGGACTCTGCGTGCGAGCTATATGAACTCCTGTAAGTGTGTGAGCGAATGCCGTCCCTCCATCATTTCACGGACTGCAGAGAGAGTGAGACCGCTGGAGAGACAGACGGGGAGAAAGACCTTCTTAGAGTGATCAGAGAGGGAAAAGTCCATCCTCTGCAGGAAAATGAGATTTACGGGTCTGGGAATGACAGATGACGAAACCGAAAGGTGAAGGAACGAAGATGCTTTTGAGGTGGAAGTAGATCTCTGGAAGTGAACAGTCGTTTGATTTGAGAGGTCAACATGGAAACATCATAGACATTATCCCATGTGATGGGAGGGGAAAATATATGATAGAGTGGAGGAAAAAAAAAAACAGGAAAGCGGTGACAGCAAAGGAGGTGGAGTGTAGAGAGAATTGAGCCGTGGAGAAAGGGATGAATGGATGAAGAGACCTACCCGTCAATCCATGATAATGTCAGGTTGCAAAAATGCCCAAATAGCCTTTGCTGAATCGTTTACAAATCGATTGTTGCAAATCACAATGACAGTTAAAGGGTTAGTTCACTTAAAAAATAACAAATCTGTCATCTTCTGTTGAACACAAGAAGTTATTTCGAAGAAACAACATTGCAAAATATCTTTTGTGTTTCACAGTGGAAAGTCACAGGTTTGGAACTACATGAGTAAATGATGACAGAATTTTCATCTTTGGATAAACGATCCTGATTTTGCGGAGTTAGATGAACAAATCTTGTAGGTGAACGTCGTCCTTTCTGAAAACTGAAAATAAAGCTAACCCATAACTTATCCCTAAAATCAGACGGGAATAACATTGACAGAAGCACCTAACCCTGATTATAAGCCTAAACTTGATACAACTCCAAACTTGTCCCTCAAATCTGATTGGTTGATTGGAATGGTGTTCCAGGATCAACAAAGACGTTGATCCAGGAGCATGTTGCACTTGGTGAAAACAGGTTCCCTTTAAATCCATGATTAAAGAATGTTTTATCCGACTACACCATCATCTATGCCCTGTTTACTCCTGGTATTAAGATTTTGCTCAATTGGATCAGGCGTAAATGGGCTCTAAAAGGTTGAGCTTGCCGACCTTCGACCACTTCCAGAGGTAGTCGATAATGCATTCAACCGGATTGCTTTCGTAGTGTAGACGCTCATGTCGAACAGTCATTCGCTCCCTACTGACCTCGCATATACATTATGTGAAGACGGGATTTAAACTTTGTCGGATGAAGACCCAAGTTTGGTCTGATCCCTGATTTCTGACATGCACTCACAGCGTTCGGCCGGTCTCCCGGCTGTCAGAGCGGAAACGAAAGCTACTGCTCTCCAGATGTTTCTCCATCGTTTCTGTGCACGTTCATATGTAAATTACGCAAGATTATTTGCTCCATTACATCGAAAGAGCTGAAAAAACAAGCAAACATAGATTTACCCGCCTACAGACCCTCGCCTCAAAGAAATCCGGACAGAAGTGGTTGAAAGTGGACAAAAGAGGTGTAAACAGGTGTAAAGGGGTATGTGTCTTTAATACCAGGTGTAAACAGAGTCTGATTTGATTTGAATCATGGATAAATGACACACTGGACTAGTTTTGTTGGCAAGGAAGAGTGGGAAGGACAGAATCAATTCAGTGGTTTTATCTCGAGCTCATTTTTACTAAATGTTTTTCTGTTTGAAGACTTTTTGAAGCTAAAGAGGTCTGAGATTTTAATGAATGTGAAGGTGATTTTATGAAATTGAAATTCACTCTATCTATTTTCTGAATGTATTTTAATGATCTTATTGATTCAATATTGACCTTGACAGTTTTAATTAAAATGTCATAACTGGATCTTCGGGTGAAACGACAGACTTCTCTCTGGTGACGTATGCCGAACTTCTCCAATCATTTAGTCGACTTGAACCTCGACTCTTTCTTACAATCGACTACTGCAAACTCTGATTCATATCTGCCTCCATCCAATCAAAAACTGATGCGTAGAAGGCCTCGATATATTTCGAACGAATTCGAAGAATGAACTGATGCGACGCCATTTCGAACAAAATCAGGCCACAGCGAAATTCATTTGGAGTTCGTTTTGGAAGTTTGAAACAGCTTGAAAAAGGGAACTTCCCACTGTTAAAAATTACCTGTAAATTTTACAGTATAATACTGGCAAGCAGGGTTGCCAGCCAGTTACTGTAATTTTTATAGTACCATTACTATAATTTAATTTACAGAATTTTACTGTATTCTTTGATTAACAATTTTTTTTTTAAAATTTGCTGTATTTTATTTTTTTTAATAAGTCACTTACTACAGTTGTAGACCACTCTCTCTTGCTGCTACCAGTTGAAAATCCTACAATGCCTCTTTATGCTTGAAATTTACGGTAATATCCTGTAATTTTGAGTCAAACCGTCACACCCTCCAGAATGCATTGCAGTTTACAGAAATATGCTGTATTATTAAGAATACAGCCATCTGCTGTACAATATTGCTGTAATTTTTATTGCTGTAAATTTGGAAAACTTCGCCTCGGCTGGTAAACTCCGTTGCCGTTACGTAGCTCAGTTCATTCGGAAAATCTTTTCCAATTCATTTCTCTTCTCGAGTCCGTAAAAGTCAGATGTCTGCGAGTGAAAACATGAGCACTGAAGAGCGTATTTATAGAAGTAAATGAAGTTGTACTTCTGATGAAATGAGAGACTGTTTTTCATGTTTAATACAGTAAAGCTGCTTGATTTGAAGCAATCTATTTTATAAAGTGTCATAATATAAACGCGACGTTACTTTACTAGAGTGGCGAATTACAAAGCTCATGCAAACAAACATGTTTGCCATTATCAGATGCTTTTCTAATGCTTTATTAAAAAATCGTTGCTAGTTTCTCAATTTTGTTGTGTTTATTTTTACTGACAAGAAAGCGCACAACTTTTTTAAATTTATTTTTATCTAACCGTCGCTCTCAGCAGTGTGGGCGGTGTCGGATGTTCGATTACAGTATATCGCAGCTCATGTGTTTCGAACTTCGTTTTACCGCTAAATGAAGAACGAAAAAGAACTTCGCTTTAAGTTTATCAGGGCATTTACATTTTTTTGTTTTTCGATAACCCGTTTCGATCGGATGTAAGGTACAATATGAAAAAAATTATACGTCACTATCCTTTACATTTTACATTTAACACTCTATGTAAGCTTTATGAAATCAAACCGCTCAAAGCGAACTCAATTTTTGTTAATTGACCCTTCGCAAAAAGTTTGATTGACAGGCGATCTAACCAATCATAACCCCGAATCCGCCATTTTTGTCTGACAAAGCAGTCAGGGGAGTTAGTAGATAATTGTTAGTGAACTTAGTGAAAAATTGTGTGTACTCGCGTCTTTCCGCGCTTGAAACAACATTCCTTCTGATGTTCATTCATGTTTATTTGATGCTATAAATGAACTAGTATGAAGAGATGATCGCTTCACGAGGAGCTACAGCGATCTGTCACGACACATTAAAGAAGCTATTTATTGATTAAACGTCTTTTAAAAATGACGATAGTTTAAATATGAAACTGTTTCATATGTCCGTCGACGTGTTGTCAGTGTCCTTTACTCCGCAATGTATTTTTCACTGCGTGAGAACATGATGTGTGGCGTGAGAGCGCATGGCTTGTCGGACATAGCAACAGTAACTAAAGGGGATGATTTTTGCGAAGGGTCAATTGTGTTCTGAAATGTGTCAGTCCATTTTCATTAAGCAGTGTGTGTTGCATTCTCCCCAAGTTGCCACAAGGGGAGCTAGTGTAAAATTATAGTCTTCTACTGCATTTTTTCTCTTTTAGGTCAATTACTGTCTTGATTGAGAAAGATTATGAAGAGAATCTTGTTAAGCACGTTAGTTAAATGTGCAGTAGATCTGGCAAATACTAACGTTAGCTTGTTAGCATTGAACGCATACGATCCCACCCTCCCTGCAAATCGCCTCACGAAGAAGGCGCGCGCGCACAGCTGCTCTCGACACAAGAAACGGCATTAAAAACGATGTCTCAAAGTGCATAAAATTACATTAATAATGCATGTAAACAACTTAGAGTGCTTGTACTTGACTGAACAGCTCCAGTTAGGACGTCATAAGTTGCCAATTCTTAATTATGGTGAATGCAGCAAGAAACGCGCCGATGACGTATGGTGTCTGCGCAAACAGGTCAGTAAAAACTTACGCTGACAGACTATGGCAAGCCGTTTTAGCTTTTAAACTTTGTTCTGACTATCTATAAATATATTTAAAGATAGTAACAATTTTATTTTGACGAGTGATAATTATAATTCGACCAGGCAGAATGACAATTAGAGATATCTGCAATTATAATTGCACTTGTAAGAAATCCGATTTGAGATATCTGTAATGTATTTGACTAGTCAAAACTCCATTTAAGATATCTGTATTGATTTCATAGATATCTTTAAGAGACACGTCATTTTTCATCATTTAGCAGACACTTTTATCCAAAGCGACTTACAAGGGGAGCAATTAGGGGTCAGGTGTCTTGCTCAAGGGCACTTTAGTCATGGTGTTGAAGGTGGAGAGAGTGCTGTTCATTCACAATCCCCACTTTCAATTCCTGACGGCGTGGGAATCGAACCAGCAACCTTCTGATTACAAGCCCAACTCCCTCACCATTAGGCCACGACTAATAGTAATTCGGTTTCGACTAGTCACAATTATATTTTAAAATATCTGAATTGTAATTGCTCCTAGTCGAATCCGTCGTGCGTGACGTGAAACTACATTTCCTCCGCACCACCCAGAGCCGCTATCTCGACAACTATATTACCTTAGAAAACGGTTGACAACGCAAAACAAGCCCGCGATTTGCAAATAATGCAGTTCCTATTCCAGTGTTAATAACATACACAGTTACTTTTACAGTAATTTCATTACCTGAAAACCAGGTCAGGCCGTTGAGATTTTTTGGCGCGCAGACAGTATGGTTAGAAAAGGCGGGGCTTAGCAAAGGGATGGTTTGAGAACACAATTAAGATATCTATAAAATAATTTCGACTAGTCAGAATGTCCATTCAAGATATCTCTGAAATTCTTCCTAGTCACAAAGCTGAATGCAGATATCTCCAAAGAAAGATCCTCCTAGTCAAAAAACAGACTGAGAAATCTATAATTAAGTTGAAGATTTCTTTAAATGAGTTTTGACTAGGACGAATTCCAATTCAAGATATCTCTAATTAAGTGTTGCCTTGTCAAAAATCCAGTTCAAGATATCTACAACTGTAATTTGACTAGTAATAAATTATTTAAAGCTATCTACATATTTATTTTTGGATATCTTAAAAAACGATGAATTGAAGATATCTCCAATTTGATTATGACTAGACAAAACCCAGTTGAAGATATCTCTCATTATAATTTGCACTAGTGGCAATTCAGTTGAAGATATCTCTAATTTAATTGCCACTAGTGCAAATTATAATTTGAGATATCTCTAACTAAGTTTTGTCTAGTCATAATCAAATTGGAGATATCTTTAATTACAATTTCTACTAGTCAAAACTCATTTGTAGATATCGGAAAATATTTTCCAATTGAAGTCAATGGAAGAATTTGACTAGTCATAAAAGCATTGTAGATATCTGTAATGAATATTATGACTAGTCAAATTAACATTGTAGATATCTTCAATGCATATTATGACTAGTCACAATGACATTGTAGATATCTCAATTGCAATTACGACGTGTCAAAATTCCAGAAGAGATATCTGGAAATGGAATTATGACTAGTCAAAACTGATTTATGACTAGTACGGGAAGGAGTATTTAAAGCTAAAACGGCTTGCCATAGACAGACAGGTAGGACATCGTATTATTTTATTAATACGACCGAATATAAAGATTGGATGAACAGTTTATGGTCCTACGTCTTCCACAGACAATATATATGTATAAAAATACATTTCGACCATTTAACATAGAAATTGCTGTCAGGATATGAGGAGAATTTCAACCAGTACACTGTTAAAAAATTACTGTAAATTTTACAGTATAATACTGGCAGCAGGGTTGCCAGCCAGTTACTGTAAAATTTACAGAATTTCCCTGTATTCTCTGATTACAGTAAATAACTGTATTTATTTAAATTACGAACTGTCAATTTACAGCTATATTCTGTAAATTTGAGTCAAACCAACATGTGACCCTAGAATGCATTGCAGTTTACAGCAATATGCTGTATTATTAAAAAACAGCCAGCAGCTGTAAAATAATGCTGTAATTTTTACAGCAATTCATTACAGTGTATAACAAAAAATGTTTCTGTAGAGAATCAAATATTGCACCTTTAAAAGTTAGTTGAACTGTCGACATGTTTAAAGCACTGATAGAACTGAACTGAGAAAGCCTTATTAATTGGAAATGTGGCTGCATCAACCGGAATGATTATTTCCAAACAGGTTTCTGAAAGTTGCACAGTCACAGTGTTCACAATCTTTAGGAAAACCAACCTCTTTTTGCATGTAAAAACTGGGATGTGAGTTTCACATTGCACACTAAGCTCTTCCAATACAAACCATTTAGATGCAAATATGTGGCAGAGTGTGAAGATGGAAGTCTTGGTCGACTGCCATCATTAATCATGTCTGAGTGTCTGCACTGTAATATTAGATCCTTAGATGCATTAAAATCCCAAAAGACTTTGCAGCTCCATCCGTGTATTTTCACACGATGCCCATCACAACATGTAACGCAAAAGTATTTGCAGTGCCCGCACCGCTGCGCCAGGCAAGTGTTTTCTTGTTTGATTTCTACGGTTTGTTGATTGTACGTCTCGTACCTCCGAGATTCGGGTGGCGTCTGATGGTAACGCTTCACTCATCACACCAGCGTTTGCGTCTCGATGGAATGATGTGCGTTTGGTGTTTGAGATAAAGAGAGAAAGAAAAGTTGCGTGTGCATGACGGAGCAAAAAAGAGCAATAAGGAGCAGGCGGATGTGTGTTGATGTTGGGATGTCATGAACATCTGTCTCTCTGTCAATGAAGCTTCAAAAGCTGATGTTGGAAGTAGATTTAGAAGATACCCAGAGGAGAATTGTTGAGTGTGTTTGTTTGAGAGAGAGAGAGAGAGAGGCATAAAAGTGGACAGGTAGAATGAGAAAAGACTTGGAAGCTAAGAATGTAGAAAATGGATATAAGGTCTTTAGAAAAGCCTACATATTGTACTTCTTGTAAAATAGGGTAACCAGATGTCCCCGTTTTCTCTGGATAGTCCCAATTTTCGGTGTCCTGTCCCTGGAAATGTCCCCATTTTTAGCATGTTCAAAACAGCCTGCAAATATATCCCACCAGCAGCCTCCAAGAGGTTTTTAAAATAATTACTGTATTCTGTAAAATTAAAAAAATATTTTATGTATCATATGTTCTCATTTATTTTGTTTTATTCTTGTAAGGTAAATATAATACTCCTATGATTTCTTTGATTTATTTAGAGTTTTTGACTGATTTTTGGGGAATTGTATTAAAACCAGTTAGGCTCAGTTTGACCCATAAACATCATAATAGTTATTAATTAAAATAAATGGAACACACAACAATTAAAGAGCAAAACATACATAAATGTATTGTCCCTGTTTTTTCATTCTTAGATAATAACAGTTGAGATTTGGCATGACATAATTTCGTCAGTTACAAAAAATGTAGTCACCATGAAATCAAAATAGACTTTTTTATTAATTTTTTATGGAATATTTTAGTATATATTGGTGCATATCACTATTTTTTATTAAAATTAATGTGCCCTTGTAATCTTCCTTGAAAATTCCACTCCCTCTTGCAGCAACATCTCTTCCCTGATGATGTTTACTGTCTTGAGGGCGGGGCAACCTGTCACTCACATGAGATCAACCAATAGCAAACCACAACCCTCCAATCAATTCCTCATTGACAAAATCCAACCCTGCCCAACATTTTTTTCCTCTTAGAAGTCTTGGATATATGGAAAAAGACTATCGCAACTTCAATTTCATGCTGACCTATAGACACTTACAATGTTATTTGTGCCATATTTGAGTTTTTCTTGACCAATTTATTCTCTCTTGAGATCTCATCGGTCAGTTTTTGTTGCTGTGGCTTTGAGAAGCGCTGTCTAAGATTGTAAAATGAGTGACAGCACTATATATACATGTATACATTTATATTTAAAAATCTCAGTTGCTGTTTACTGTCTCTGTCTGGTCTGTGGTTTTTTGAATACATTTACATTTATCTTTATGCATTTAGCTGATGCATTTATTTAAAGCAACTTCAAACTATATATTGCATCAATATTTGCACAGAGAAAGACTGTCAGGCCTGGATTGGGCCTGAGATAAAGAGAGAAGTGCTTTCTGGTTAGAACATTTAGCTGTGTATTTAAACATGCTCAAACACACAATACCTTGCAGGAAAAAGCCCTCTCCACAGTGATTTTATTAGGATGACACGCTCAAATTTGACTCTTGCTGACCATAGCCTCTCTCTCTTTCTCTAACACACACACTGTAAAGCTTCACACTTGATTTAACACATTTGCAAGATAGCATCCAAATTATACCGACCACACGTACACACTGACCATCATAAACAACGTTTATAAAGCAGATGAGCTCTCTGCAGTGTTCTATTAGTGCTGAGGTGACAGCGCACGTCTTGCCGAAGAGATGGGAATTAAAGAGCCGCTTGCTCACTACTGAGGAAGGAAGAGGAGGGAGTCGGCTAACGAGTAAATGAGTGCCAGGAGAGATGGGGTGGAAGAGGCTGATAGGGGAAGAGAGACAGGCTCCGTTACTGTGTGTCCCTGTAGACTGCATGGATTAGGAAGACAGGCGCATGTGCACACCGCCTGTGGTTTGATGGATTACGGTGATGCATTGACTTTCAGCGTACAGATATGCTGCAATAGTGCGTTTCATTGAGACAAAAACATTATAGAACATTTGAGAACGCTAGAATTGACGGCATAACAAGAACATAATACAATGCTGTACTTTGTATAGTGGAATGCTACAAGTGTGACAATTACAGCTGCTCCTGCCCCAACAAAATTCAATATACATGTTTGAACAGGCAGTATATTGAATTCAAGCAGGGAAAGAAGGCAACATGGATTGCTGTTTAAAAGCCATTTTACTTACATTTTACTTTTTGGAGTGAAACAGGATATTCAGTGAGAAAAATTGTTTGTGCATCCAACCATCCATCCGTTAATCAATACATCCATCATCCATCCATCCTTTAATCGATACTTCATCCATCCACCTGTTAATCAATCCATCCATCCATCCATCCATCCATCCATCCTTCCATCCATCCATTAATCCATCCATCATCCATCCACCCGTTAATCAATCCATCCATCCATGCATCATCCATCCATGCATCCATTAATCAATCCATCTATCCATCCATTAATCCATCCATCATCCATCCACCCGTTAATCAATCCATCCATCCATCCATCCATCCATCCATCCATCCATCCATCATCCATCCATGCATCCATTAATCAATCCATCTATCCATCCATTAATCCATCCATCATCCATCCACCCGTTAATCAATCCATCCATCCATCCATCCATCCATCATCCATCCATGCATCCATTAATCAATCCATCTATCCATCCATTAATCCATCCATCATCCATCCACCCGTTAATCAATCCATCCATCCATCCATCCATCCATCCATCATCCATCCATGCATCCATTAATCAATCCATCTATCCATCCATTAATCCATCCATCATCCATCCACCCGTTAATCAATCCATCCATCCATCCATCCATCCATCATCTATCCATGCATCCATTAATCAATCCATCTATCCATCCATTAATCCATCCATCATCCATCCACCCGTTAATCAATCCATCCATCAATCCATCCATCCATCCATGCGTTAATCAATCTATCTATACATCCATTAATCAATCCATCTATCCATCCATTAATCCATCCATCATCCATCCACCCGTTAATCAATCCATCCATTAATCCATCCATCATCCATCCACCCGTTAATCAATCAATCTATCTATCCATTAATCAATCCATCCCTCCATCCATCAGTTAATCCATTGATCTCTTAATCCATCCATCTGTTAATCAATCCATCAATCTATCTATCTATCTATAGATAGGGTAGTCGTGGCCTAGTGGTGAGGGAGTTGGGCTTGTAATCTGAAGGTTGCCGGTTCGATTCCCACGCCGGCAGGAACTGAAAGTGGGGATTGTGAATAAACAGCACTCTCTCCACCTTCAATACCATGACTAAAGTGCCCTTGAGCAAGACACCTAACCCCTAATTGCTCCCCTTGTAAGTCGCTTTGGATAAAAGCGTCTGCTAAATGATGAAAAATGAAAAAAAAAAATGAAATCTATCTATCTATCTATCTACACTAAAAAATTCTGGGTTAAAAACAGCCAAAGTTGGGTTAAATATGGACAAACCCAGGGTTTAGGTTGTTTTGACCAACGTGCTTTATTTAACTGAACTATTGTTTAAAAATTTCTATATGGCTGGCTAAAAATGAACCCAAAATATGATGGAAATTTGAAATCAGACTTCGTACTAATTACTAAAAGAAACAGTAAGTAAGTAATTTTAATTACCAACCTATTTTTGGTTAATTTTAAGTAAGCAGTATAGTATTTTTGAACCTAGTTAAATAAAAACTACCCAGCAGGTTGGGTCAAACATTTAACGCAAACACTGGGTTTGTCCATTTTTAACCCAACTTGGGTTATTTTTAAACAAGCAATTTTTTAGTATCTATCTATCTATCTATCTATCTATCTATCTATCTATCTATCTATCTATCTATCTATCTATCTATCTATCTATCTATCTATCTATCTATCTATCTATCTATCTATCTATCTATCTATCTATCTATCTATCGGATTCCTTCACTCGTGGAAACCACATTTCCCCTTAACCGCTCGAACAAATCTCACTGCACCTTTTCCTAGATAAAACAAATTCTTCCCAACCATCTTTATTCCTGCGTCCCCAGAGATTCAGTACACTGAGCTATTGCTGCTGAATGCTTCAAACGCTAAAATGTCACGCTGTTGGTGAAGCAGTAATATATGAAGTGATGAGAGGTCAAGGAGGAGGAGAGTGTTTACAGTCTTCCATTATGGATCTGTCCATTATTATCACTCACTTAAGTGTTCATATTGTAAAAAAAAAAAAACTTTTACATTTTCTGTTTGGTCTTGGATTTTAGGACGTTCTGAAATGTTTCTTGGTGGTTTCTTACTAGCTAAAGCTATTTCTAAATGTAAATTTTAGCATGTTGCTATGCAGTTGCTTGGGTGTTCTAAGTGATTGCTTTCTGCTGATTTCTCTGCTTTTCTGCTGTTCTGCTGTCAGCGCTCTCATAAGAGATTTTTTTTGCCTGTTTTATATCATCCATGAGGTAAAAATCACTTACACAACAGCTTGAGGAATCTTCTTCTTGTAAGACAAGTTAAGAGTCACAGTTTAATACTAACGGTGAGGGGTTCAAATCATTAACCCTATATGTATAAGCAATTCACGATGCTTAAGACTAGACATTCTTGATAAAAGTTTTAACTCAAGGGTTAAAGAGGACGGTCTGCTATTTATATTACACAAGCATTGTACTTTCTTCTTTCTGAATATTTTGTTTTGTTCAGACAATTATGTGACACGACAGTTTCTCCTCCCGCGAGGCTTCGCATTCTTGTCAGAAAAGACAGCGACTCGCTTTCATTTTCTCTCTCTCTCTCTCTCTCTCTCTCCCTCTCATTACTGTTTGGATTATGGATTTTCATATCAGTGCAGAGTTTCCTTTGAAGGCCCCTTCAGCGGTGGTGCCGTACAGTAAGTGGGTTGCGCGTGCTTCTCTTCTCCATCATCCTTTTCTCTCTCTCATTCTCCCTTTTCCCTACACTGGACATTTTTGAAGTCGCTGGCTGTTAAATGCCTCCGGAGCTGCGTATTTTTAAATGCTCAGACCTCTCGCATGTACCTCACGCACACATGCTCAAAAATCCTGCAAATCGTCTCTTCATGCTCTGATGTCATGATGATGTGGGCACTCAAATCCCTTTATTCAGACTTTTCATTTGACAGCTGCTTTCCTGCTTCTCTCGGTTTCTCTCTCGGTCTAAACCAAGTGCATATGAGTGTTTTTGAGTGAGCAATAGTATAATTAGCATTGTTGCAATGGCATTAGATGTCTTCAAGTGTTAGGTGCCAAAATGTCTGATTATCTTTGATTCAACGGTCGTTTTCAGTCCACAGAGAACAAGGTAGATATTGACATTATGAACCGTTGGGGAAATTGCCTAAACTAAATATCTCTCTGAAATAATTAGTATTTACCACTTCCAGGAAATAAATTGTATGTGTTTTTCTATGTAACTGTTCACAAAGATTGCTGCAAGATTTTTTTTGCCTCTAACAAACGAATGTTTGGTCGCTCATTTTAGTTGGATGGCATCTTGTTGTGTAAAATCCGTTCATGGATTATAATGATAAAGATAAAGGTTTTTAGAACTATACCAGACAGCAAAAATAGTGTTGGGCCATATCCGGCCCACATCTGGTCCGCGTGTAATCCACATGAACCAGATGTGGGCCAGATCTGGGCCACACTATGTTGCTGTCTGGGATAGTTCTAAAAACTGAATGTAAAGGAATAGCAGAGTCAACATCACAGCTAATGTCCGAGAAACAATATCATTGGAATCAATTTCAGAACAAATTTTTCCAGCTAAAGAAAGATAAATACTTTGACAGCAAATCAGAATCCATCCTGCTTTAAAGCGGGAGACGACAAAACTGCAGAATTGTCTACTGGTGTGGACACTATTATAGTTATCGTTATCTTTATAGTTGGCAACATTGGTGGAGGGGGACCTTTTTTTTATATATATAAAGCATAAACAAACAGTTAGGTCTAATTCTAGTTGGGAAATAATCATTTTTGAATTATTTGCAAATAATATTTGCATTAAAATATGCACTCATGTACTTTTCTTTGTATGCCTATGTCGAGACAAAAATGTAAAATGTTTCTTGTCTGACACTTGACACTAGGTTAGGAATTACATGAATCATGTAGCCTAAATGCATATTTTAAATTCAGAACAGCCATATTTGAGAAAAACGTTGAGTAATTTATATCACTGGATGTTACTGTCGGGTTTTTTTTGTCTAGTGCAAAACAGCTGGCGTGTATTGTATGTTTTTGCTATTTATATCTTAAAGTGATCTTATCTAAACGGACGCTTTGCGCTAGAATTTACTCTACTTTCATTTGATTGGCCATCTCAGTCATTTTGACTTTGACGAGCACTGTTAGACCGCTGAGGCATGTTTGCGAAGACCCGCCCCCTTTAGTTACTGTTGCTACGTCCGACAAGCCATGCACTCTCACGCCACACATCATGTTCTCACGCAGTGAAAAATACATAGCGGAGCATAGAGGACACTTATTAATACATCATAATTTTTTAAAGAAGTTTAATCAATAAATTGCGTCTAGTGTGTGTTTAATGTGTCGTGACAGATCGCTGTAGCTCCTCGTGAACCGATCATCTCTTCATACTAGTTCATTTATAGCATCAAATAAACATGAATGAACATCAGAAGGAATGTTGTTTCAAGTGTGGAAACAATTTTTCAGGTTCAAGTTCACCAACGTTAATCTTACTAACTCCCCTGACCGCTTTGTCAGAAAAAACGGTGGATTCAGCGTTATGATTGGTTGGATCGCCTGTCAATCAAACTCCCTACAAAGGGTCAATTGGCCCCTTCAATGTCTATGGTGGTTACGGCCCTGGTTCTTGCTGTGAACGGGCATTTTTACTTCTATTTTTGATAAAACTGAACATGACTGGTGGTATCCATACTGTTTTTCAACCAAATCTGCACTGAATGGTTACAGGTTCATGTGCATGCATATTTAGCTAGATTTGGTCTTTCACACAACATCTGTGACCCCATATGTTGATCTTGAAGTCCATATGCATGCTGACTGTTTTACATGCATGCTTACAGCTGAAAGCGTCTCCGTTGTCGTGAGTAGCCATTAAAGCTGTTTTCCAGTATGACGTGGAGGTCAGCGAAACATGTTTTCCTGCTGATGAACCATGCAGATACGGTTGGTTATTCATTTAAAACACGTCCTCTGACACTCCCCGGTGCTCCTCAGGAGGATACTGACCCTGAGAACGGCTACATTAGTGTCAATCCTCAATCTTCGAGCCTCCAGTGGGCGGTCTGTCACAAGGTCAAAGGTTAAACAGGATCCCGTCCCCGTCGAGAGACCCCTGAGAGAGGGAGAGATGTTAATTAAAATGTAGTGGCGTAGGGTCAGATTTTGTGCCTCATTTAAGTCTACTGGTGTGAAATCTCAGTCCCTGACTATTTCCGTGATATGGGTTTCTCCTCGTGGCGAAATTAATTAATATTCAGCCGTCGCTGCAATGATTTAATGCTCATACTTATAATTAGATAGTTTCCTTGTTATTTTCCCAAAGCAACATGCCTCTTCAGTGTGTGCGTAATAAGTTGTGTGCCGGATAACAAGCGGAATTAGTTCAAGTTTTATTCCACCCTCCACTTTAGCAAGTGTGTTTATTTCCCGCTGTTTTTTTTTCAGCTAATGCTGATTAGAATCTAATCAGACTTTCACCTTCCAGCAGGTGTTTCATGTACTCTGAAATATCAGCTGCAAGTTATGATTGCTTGTTAATTTCCTCTATGACATCACTTCACTATCATGATATCTTTAATTTAGGATCATGCATATCTTGCGCCCTGATTTCCCGTGAGGAACTTGTGAACTGCTCTGCAATTTAAAGTATTTTTGTCTTGTCTTCCAGTACAAATATATAAACATTCTTCAATCAAGAAACATTTACTTCAGAAGCAAAATCACATTTAGACTGGAGTAACAATGCTGAAAATTCAGTTTTCACATCACAGGAGTAAATTATATTTTGAAATGCATTCAAATAGAACACTTTTTTTTTTTTTTTACTGCTTTTACTGTATTTTTAATCAAATAAATAAATGTAGCCTTGATGAGAACTTCTCTCAAAAACATTAAAATATCTTACTGACCCCAAACTTTTGAATGGTAGAATCAAATCTAATAGCATATGTTAATAAATGATGCCCTTAGACTTTATTTTTCATTTGTTAAAGCATTTTCCCACTGATTCATGTGATTTCATCAGTTCCGCATCTTCTGCTGGGAAACCCCTAGTGGAGCTAGACAGCATTTATGAGTTTCTCATATATTCTCAGATTTTCGTTCATTTTCATTCTCTTGTTACAGGGTCGTTAGATGAACTTCTCTATTACTGTGTCCTGTTAGATTGGTTATTGAAGTCCAGCACAGTCCAGACTGCTTTATTAAACAGCTGTCGATGATGGATCTCTATTAGATTTCCATTGTACAGTGTTATATTATTAAACCCAGCATGAATAATCCTTTCTTTCTCTTCTTTCTTTGCACACTGCATGACATACAATGTTTGTACGGTGTCCATGAGAGCGTTTAAGAGTGATGTCACCGTCACCATGAGTGATGACCTGAATGGCTTTGACACGCCCCCTTTGCGGTCAAGGGTTCTGGGGCGTTTCTTATTACAATCTAACAGTACAATCTGAAAGGAGACTAAAAAATAAATCAAACATGTCTCTTCAATATGTAATATCTTTCTCCTTTCTCAAAATGTTTATTTTTTTTTATTTATTTAGCTTTTATTTATATTTTGTATTTTTTTTTTTTTTTTACAAAATCATTATTTCATTAATACAATTTCCTATAATTGAATTAACAAGTCAAATAAATATCTGATTTCTCACATTTTTTTCATTAATACAGTATACAGATTTTTTCCAGAATAATATAATAGCACTTATAGAAATTAGTATTTAATTTACCTATTAAATTAGAATATTTAGATGATTCTCAGAATCCTAAGTCTTTCCTGTTCTTCCCTCTTTCCATCCTATTTTTCTCTCAGCTCTCATCATGTCTCATCTGTTCACAACATTAAACGAGGGATCATTAATCTCCAGGACACTTTACTGATTCCCCTCAGGCGAGAACTCCCAGAATCCCCCGACACTTACGGCCGATCGTTCATACCTGCTTAGAAGCGGCAGAGGCTCCGGGGTCAAAACACCTGTCACGGCACACTTGGTTTATGTGTCTGTCTGAGGAGTGTTAAAATCGGGTGGTAATCACACTTTGTGTACACTCTCACACACATTCATGATGTCCGCAGACAGTCATAACCAAGGACAGAGAATGATGAAAGAGACATTACAACTACTAGCTTTCTATTACAGCTGGTAATTGACAGGAATAGGTTATGTTCCTCTATTATAAGTAGCTTTGGATAAAAGCATCTGCTAGATGTTAATGTAAAACTGCAAAGCCCTGATTGGTCCTTTGAGGGCTCTGCTAGTTGCTTGGTTATTACAATGTTTTTTAATTTTATCACCCTAATTGTCCTGCTTGAATTCCTGGAGAGACTTTAAAAGTTTTAGAATTGCTCTTTATGTTTGAGTGGCACAACATGTCAACCTCTGACTCAACCGCTGGTGTGAATGTAGGATAGTATTTATCTGAACATCGGCAGATGTGGGCGGAACGCAAGGGCCGGAGGATAAGACGCTTGTTTAGAGTGTTTGTGTTTGGTGCACCTAGTGGCACAAAAAATTACACACTTCAGCTTTACTGGAGGCCATAAGGGTGTAGATTTTCCTGTCAGTCCTGGTAGCTTGTTTATAATTTATATGATACACCAAAAACCTTCTCTCTCTTGGTCAAGTCTTTTTAGTTAAAAAAATGTACACCTTTTGCTAAAGAGGAAATCTGCGCTGCAGTTTCAGGTGATCTACATTTGAAATGAAATATATATATACATATATAAGAAATATATGTATTTTTATGTACCAAAATAACTAAAATTGAAATAACATTTTGAAAAACAACAATATTTGACAATATTTGAATGACACTAACACAACAAAATGACTAAAACTTAAAATACAAGTACAATTAAAACAGAAAATATAATATATATATAATATATATATATATGTACACACACACACACATACATATATAATATATACACACACACACATATATAATATATACATACACACATATATATATACACACACACACACATATATATATAATATATACATACACACACACATATATAATATATACACGCACACACATATATATATATACACACACACACACACATATATATATAATATATACATACACACACATATATACACACACACATATATATATATAATATATACATACACACACACACACACACACACACATATATATATATATATATATATCCCTATAATAGTATTTCAGTGATACTAAAATAGCACTGAACCATAAATATTGAACTTAATAACTCATCTGCCACTGTTTATGCTACAGATGCCTTTTTCCAAAGTGACTAACATTGCATTATTGACTTTTAAATTGTTCTGTTTGGTTGCTTCCCTGCATTAGGGACCATTCACACATAACCTTAACAGAACATTAATATTCAACCATTTTAACCTGATTGCCGCGTCATTAGAAAGCTAGACGTCATCGTGCGAGCTCAACGGACGGTCAAGGACGAACATTTAGCTAACATGTTTATATAGAAAATCAATGGAAAAGTAGAGCAGTGGATGGAAAAACTACCTCACATTTGTATCTTCTATTGCAGTTGTATTATTTATTTGACTCCATCCCAGTTGTTAGTTTCTTCCAAATAACGTTATGAATAAATGATCTGTAATTAGCATTAAATGTTAATTGTGTGTGCTCACCTCAGACTGCTTTTCAGTGTTCTTTGCTTTCTGGTGGGGAAATATGTTAGCCTATATTTTAGAGCGCTAACTCTTCTACTTTAGTTTTCTGCTTCCGGTTGTTATTCGCAGCTTTAAAATGTCTTAAGAAGACTTGGAATATAGAGCACCACCCAACAAACACAGAACGTTGCCTCAACGTAGCCAACCTTTTAGCAACGTTGTAACAACATGGCTAAAAGGTTGTTGGTTCTACATTGTGTCATTAAGGTTGTTACTGTGCTGTCACAATGTTGCCATTCAACCACGGTTCAGGACCATTGCTGAAGGTTGTGCTTAGGCTGTCTGGACAACCATTGTACGACATGTACTCGTCACTCGAGTTGCATGGACTACTTTTATTTTGCTTTTTAATGTATCTGTTCCTGAAAAGGCTTGTAATATTCAAATAGCGAGTTCTGAATATATAAAATACTGGTTTATCGATTGTAAGCTATTCTGTCCATATTATTTGAGTGGAATCTTGTGATCACCTAATCACTTTCTCATTGGTCGATTGCTGTAGTCTCCGCCCACTTGTCCATCTCATTATTTACAGCTGCTGTGAAAAGGTCTTATGGTAGAGCAGCATATCTCATTCTCTGAAACACTTTATCCATCTTCGTTTCTTCCCTGCGGAATGCTAATATAATGGTTCCTCCTTTGATCTCGCACCTCTTCAGTGGGTTTTGTTGTTTTGAGTGTCTATTAGTTCGGGCCTCTATTTTGGGCTTCTTGGTGGGTGTTGTGTCTCCACAACACCACGGAGAAAAACATTTTTTCTTTTGAGTTGTTTTGTCGCCAGATTTCTTAGAGTTTTTCTCCAGCTTATTTTCATGTTCAACCTGCTAGAATATCTTGAGTGCAGGTTGCAACACATTATTTTTACTGAAGGGTGAATAAAATGTTGTTGTTTTTTTAAAGATAGTATTTATTCATTTGGTTAGTTGGTTAATTATTTAGTTATTTGATTATTTAGTTTATTAATGCATTCAGTTGGTTATTTATTTATTTGGTTAGTTGGTGATTTAGTTGGTTAAAGGTGCAGTGTGTCGTTTTTCATCCGGTAGAGGTCGCATATTCAAAATAAAGGCGCAACTTGATGACGCCTAGTTTGAGCGAGGAATCTTGGGACGTGTGGTCTTCACCTCACAGCCGGTGGAAAAAAATCGGGATTGAGCTTGGGTAGAAATCACGTTCATGGATGCGATTATTAACGTTACTGTAGTATGAAGCAGAGCGAGTGTTGTGGAGCTGAACGAGACGCTGAAGCGATTGTTAATGAGAGACGAACATGACACATGCCTCACGAGCAGCGGGACTTTTATTATGTCACAGTCGCCGGTGCCACTTCCGCTTTTTCCGGTCCCTGTTTATCATATTAGAGACATTTGAGTGTGTTAAATGATGTTACTCTGTGCTTTCGCTCGCCTGCTGCTGTGAGACACTGCAGTAAGATAAATCGATACAATATCATATTAAATACTGGATGGCTTGTGTTGATAAATAGCATGCAATTAATTTGAAAATGTATTGTATGATGGAGAAAATTCTGTATTACTGTTACTAAAAATAAAGATGCATCTGATTATGCTATGTTAGCTGACGTTACTTGACAAAAAATCAAATTAAAATCTAAATTAAAAATTACATTTAAACGGGTTGAGCTAGCTATATAACGATGATTAGTTTTCTGTCTGTCGATGTATCAAAACAGATGTTCGCTTGTCTAATAAAACATATAATATATATTAAAGTGTCTTTGGTGTTTCCATGGTTTTTACCGAATAAAACTGGAAACTGACGGGATGACGTCATTTACAGGCGATTCCCGCACACGTCCCGGATCCTTGGTTAACGTAGCAATTTTCTCACGATTTACAAATAGTTGGAAACATCTGGGATGTTGTAAGTACTCAACTGATTGAAATATATAACACTGGCCCAGTGGTTTTTGGGTATTTTACTGCAAAAATCTTTCATACTGCAGCTTTAATTGGTTATTTAGTTATTCGATTATTTAGTTTATGAATGTATTTAGTTGGTTACTTATTTATATGGATGGTTGGTTATTTAGTTATTTAGTTATTCAGTTTAGTTGTTTATTTTTTTTAGTTATCATTTAGGTAGTTATTTAATTGTTTAGTTTTTTAAATAGTGTTTCCCATTTTAATAGTGCTGTGGTGCAAACATTTTTAAAATGTTTAATTATTATTCATATTATTATTATTAATAATAATAATGCAATCATTAGATTATTCGATTATTCTGAAAAATAATCGATTGGGGAAAAAAAAAAATATATAATCGTTAGTTCCAGCACTAATTGTTATTACTAAATGAGTTTTTACAAACTCTCTCAATGTGTTCTAAATCTACATGTATAATATAGATGATAAAATCTGTCACTTTAAATTTTATGTTAATCACACATTTACATGTGAATTGTCTGCAGTACTGTAAGACACATCTCAACTAATAATTCTGTTGATCTGTGCTCCTTTTTATTATTTGAAAGCTCATATTCTGGCGGTGTATTAATGCAATGTGGATATAAGCAAAATGGATGTCTCTTTTGGTTGTATAATCAGTTCAAACATTTACAGTATATGTGCATGACGTTATTCTCAGCTTATTCAATCGCAGAGTTGTGAGAGAGTCCAGAGGTTGTGAGCTGTGGGTTTCTCAGTTTGACAGGTCAGACAGCATTAGTGTTGGTTGACATGTGCTCGAGCTCACTGTGCCGTATCCTCCAGCAAAACACACACATCATAATTCTTCGATCGGCAGGCGGAGGAGGTATGACAACCCCCTGTTTCACCATGTTCAGCCTTTATCACATCATCAGACAATTTCCGACCCACCATCTCCCTGTCTTATCTACATCCATGATTTCCTCCTCCGTACTTGAACACACCAGTTTTCCCTCCCGTTGGGTTTGAGAGATATGACTGTGTCTGCATGTGTGAAGACCTCAGGGTTTAACTGTGTGTGAATGTCACGTCTTTTACACTGTTGCTTCATATACTTTATTGGATCAATTCATTCAGACACATTTTAGCTATAATTATTTTATTAATAGTATTTGATAATTATGTTTGCAATACTATTGCTCCTATTTTCGGTTAGCGATTTGAACAAACTCATCTAAATATCTAATTATTTTAATTAACATTAGTTTTAGCTCACAAAAACAACACTATTCAGTAAGGCTGGGTATTGACGCAAATTTCTAAATGTCGATTCACAAGGTTGCAGTTCAATTCGATTTCGATTATAATTGATTCAATATCGATTATTTTGGATATATATTTTGGGAAATTTTCAAGGAATAAAAATCTCTCAAGTAAACTATACATGGGAATCTTTTATGAGTAGTACTACATTATAAAATTGAAGGATAAAATTAACTAATTTGTATACAAACACAAAAGTGACGTTTTTATTATAATAAAGTTAAAATACTAACTTTATAATTATGTAATTATATTTCTACTCCAATTCGTTTTTTGGAGTACATTCATTTAAATGGTAGCTGTCATAAAAAACTTGAAGGATTTATTCGAACATGCATTAAATACTGAAGAACACTAAAAATGATAATGAATATGTAGTATGATGCTTATATGTTATGTGTTTTTTCTGAGGTTAATGTGACGTTACATGACATTGTGTACACAGCTGTTTTATTGACGTCTTTCTGCGCTTGAAGCACTGATTGTGCTGTTCCACATGGAGCAGGATACGGATTTTGGGAAGTTGTACTGTATCTTTAAATATACCTTCGGGTGTTCATTCATGTTTATTTGGCACTGTAAGTGGTAAAGCGGAGTTCACGTGCGCTTCGCGTTGTCGCCTCTCTCTCGCCACAGCGATCTGTCACGCCACATTAAACAGCGTTATTTTTTGAATTTCGTTATAAAATGGACAGAATTTGAAATCTGAGACTTTGTTTCATATCAAAAGTAACAAAACACAAAGCTTATTGCCATTTATTGAATGGGAGGATTCTGTTCATTCATCAACAGAAAACAGACTAATGGATTCTTGGGATTCTTCTTAAAAATTGATATTTTTTTATCCAGCCCTACTATTCATTA
Source organism: Opsariichthys bidens (assembly GCA_037194245.1). Lineage (NCBI taxonomy): Eukaryota > Metazoa > Chordata > Actinopteri > Cypriniformes > Xenocyprididae > Opsariichthys > Opsariichthys bidens. The sequence goes on along the minus strand of CM074301.1, from coordinate 12,985,010 downwards.
CATCTCTTAAAGGCACAATATGTAAATTTTATATGAAAATATCCAAAATATCGTTCAGCTGTGTACTTACATTATCCTAAATAGTTCCAAGAATTTGTAAATTCAGGGAAATTCACAATTTTAAATAGTGAATTGTCAGCTATTGATGATATAATATCTGCGTTATCCCTGGTTTCTGCTTGTACTGCATAGTAATCATGTCAACAGCTGTGTAACGTCTAGCCGCGCGCTTACGGACCATAGCAAGCGAACTTTGAGACGAAAGGAGAAATAAAACGAGGATCAATATCGGCGTGACGTTTCCGAGATGGCGAGAGCTTTGCGACAAACTTTGACTTGACAGATGGCGCTCTTGCACGTTATTAGACGAGGTAAGCAAATGTAGACTACATAAGACTAATCAATGTTATATAGCTCAACACAACGAAGTGTTAGAATATCATTGATCTAGCTTACTGTTAAGTCTCATACAGACAACAAAACTAATATTAAACATTACAACTTTCAACACACTCAAATGCAGTTTAGTATTATAGTGAAATGTTCGATTAAGTGAAACAGCGCTGCGTTTCCTCACAGTTTTAATTCATCAAATAAACTGACCTGTAGGAGTAGTATTTCAGCACTTGCAAGTAGTTCAGTAGAATGAAATGTCCTCTGTCCTTTATTCCCGGGATTCGCGTGTGCCACGTCCGCGATTCTCGGCCACGCCCAGCTTCATACCACAGTCATGTTAAAAAAACATGCATTTACTCATCCATAAACATTGTTTCCCCAAAAACATCATTAGATCATTTGGCATGACGGCATGTTCCACTCATTCACTGCGTCACGAAACTACGCCTTTGTTAGTGTTTTGAAGAGTTTAGCGACCCCTAGTGGTGAAAAAATTACATATTGTGCCTTTAATCTAGTATGCAATATGTAATTGGCACACAAGCACCATCTTTAATTAGTCTTGGAAGCACATAAGAGAAACTAGTTGTTTTTTGTAGTGCAAGTGGTTGTGGGCATGCCATTTCGGACATCAAATTTTCAAGTATAATTCAGAAGCTCTAATCCTAATCTTGCAAACTGTTTAGTTTGTATATATCGAATGGCTTCATCCAGCATAGATACCCAGAGATCCAGCTCTTGACCTTTTGCTTTTACTTTTTTCACCCCACAGTTTTGTGACTGAGAAGGAGAGAGGGAGAACTAGCCAGATAAAGTGCTTGTGATGTTGCGTGGGGATGATGCAGAATATCAGCGCCGCTATCACACTCTGGGCAGTAACACGCGCCGCCTCTCCAACCCTGACATGGAGGCCTTTGCTAAGCTCCACAAGAGCGGCGACATGGAGCATCAGCGAAACAAATACCCTCCGCAGCACGCCGCCACGCTGGTCAACACTAACTGCGCGCGGCAGCAGGTAACATGTATGTGAGAGAGAGAGAGAGAGAGAGAGAGAGAGAGAGAGTGTGTATGTCAACAGAGCAGAGGATGTGGTCTAGTGATTAACACAAGCGCTCCAGATCGTACCTGTGAATCCGGCCGGTGTTAACACAATTACCCTCTGCATACTTAGAATTAATGTTAACATTAATGTTACACATTAACACTCCTAATTTAATGCTAATTAATAGTAAGTCAGTTGTTAAGTTTAGGTATTGGGATTCAGGATTAAGAATGTAGAATATGGTCATGCAGAATAAGGCTTAATAAGTACTTATAACATCACATTTATAATAAATATAATAAAGACTAATAAACACCAAATATACTGCATGCTAATAAGCAACTAGTTAAAATACCCTAAAGTAAAGTTTTATGTTCTAACGTCATGATGTTTGCATATTTAAAAGGCCTTTGATTAGTGTTTTTCAGCTTGTCATGTGGTTTTTCTGTCATACTTCCTCCCACCTCTAATCGTTTCTTTCAACATCCTCCTCCTCCTCTTTGCAGTCATTCTTTTTTCTTTTTTAGTAGTGGCTCTGGATAAGTCAAACATCACCACTGTTATTGTGCATACTGGGAGTGGGACAATCTATGTGGCAGTGTTGTCATTGTTAACTTATATATATATGTATATATATATATATATATATATATATATATATATGTGCTGTCAATCGATGAAAAAATGTAAAAAAAAAATTCTGTGATTAATCACAACTAAGATTAAAAGTTTATATATATATATATATATATATATATATATATATATATATTTATATATTTATATTGTTATAATTTCACATGTAATCTCCAAATTAATGTAGAAACAACATGAAGACAGTAGCCTATATTTTAAATATTTGTTTAATGGCTTTTTTTTTTGTTTAAAAGAAGGCCAGTATCACCGATTTATAGAAATTGATTTTTTTCTCAATTATAGTAAAACTGAAAGCTATCAATTAAGAAAAAGAAAATTAGAAAATGCTTATTTTATTTATTTTACTTACTCTTTTCAAAATGCACATAAGAATATTGTTTTCGTTGTTTTTGTGTAATCTTGTAGTTCAGTTCACAGTCTTCACTGCATAAATTAGAAATTAAAAATAGATTAATCCTTACTAAAGCTACAAATGTCATTCTGTTAAGAGCAGTGATTGATTTCGTCTTTTATATTTTGTTCTTTGATTGTCCTTAATGACAAACAGCAGCAGGTTTATTAGGCTGCTGTCACTTTAAGACCTGCCACACATGACGCGTCTGACACACGTTTTATCACAACTCTTTACGTTCCTTTAACGTATCGGCATTTTGGCATAATTTTGTGTGTTTTTGTCCGTTCAAGAGCGGTCTGAAGCGGCTTTCTGCGTGCACATTTTTATTTATTTTTGATTTCAGCTTTAGTTTTATTTCTGTTAGTATTTTTATTACTTAAACTTATCTCTGTTGGTTGCCATGGCTAAAGTTTTTCATCCAATATTATTTAATTTCAGCTTTATTTCAGTTCACAAAAAAGCTTTTAATAGTTTTAAGGTGGTCACATTTACTATTATTTGGTCAAATGTTTCAGTCATTTCAGCAGGAATCTACGACATTCGCGGTCAGATTTCGCTCATTTTCAAGTTGGTGACGTGAATTCGCTGCTCTGTCCAATAGAAGGTGCTTGGTTTGAAATAGAATAGACATTTGACCTTTTTTTACCCTTAAAGTGTGATTGCACCTTTCATTTTAGTTATAACAACACTACAAATAGCAACATTCTAACATACCATAGAAACAGCATAGCAACACCCTGGCAACCACAAACAACAGCCTAACATCATGAATGCTCAAGCACTGAAATTCTCATTACAAAAAAATGTAGCTTATATTTGCAGTTATATGTAAATCCATAATGTCATTTCCTCTCTTTTAGCCATCTCTCTCTCTCTCTCTCTCTCTCATGATCTATTCCCTCTTTCTTTTTTCTCCTTGGAATCTATCCATCCTTACTTGTATTTGCTCTGTATATTTGCCCGTCTGGCTGTATCCACCGTCTCCAAACACCACTGGAATGAGAAAGAGAGAAAAGGGAGTCTACCGTTACCATGGCAACCGAGCCCATGTAGGGAAATCAATGATATCACATAGCTTGCTGGCATATAGCAGGAGTGGGTACTGAGACACAGAGGGAGGAAAACCGCTGAAGGACAGAGTCAACATGAACCGCAGTTCGTTTTTACTCGCATAGCGTGACGTATTTGTGCGTGAAACAAGAGAAAATGTAGGCCAGGACTTGGTTTTACCATTCAGGAGTTGATTGGCTTTAGTAATGAGAGCATTATGTATCAGAATGTGGGTTTGCTGTGGATTGTGGGGGTATGATCCGCTCCTGAAACTCCACCGGCACACACCGGCTTTTTGACCGGGACGTGGAGGCTGAAGGTCAAGTTCATCCTCCAGAGCGGCTTCACGTATCCCAATGGTAACGTTTCTTGAAATGTATTGTTATTTGGTCTTATTGCAATAACCTTTGCTACATTTGATGTTAAATGAGTGCATTAATATTGGCAAATTTCATGCATTAGAACAGTGGATTAAAATAATGACTAAATAGTTATTTGGTTAGTTAAATAACATTTAACAATCAGCCAAAAGCGAAACTTGTTGCACGAGCAATTATGATGACAAACCCTAACTTAATACTGCACAGTAAGACCAGGAGCGCGTGTTAAAGTAAATGATTTCATTGTTGGCATTGTAGAGTGAGATGAACTAAGAAGTTATTACAGCCCAAAGATGACGAAACCGCAGAAGAGGAGCGGAGAACTAGCAGGAGAGAGTCGACCGACAGTGGAGCTTATTAATTAGTGATGGTATCATACATTCATCAGTCTATGAGGACATGAGAAATCCACAGTGAACAGAAAGACAGAGGGAGAGAGAGACTGACAGCCGGATTGAGGGTGTCATCAGGTGCAAGTAGAGCGTGTGTATGAACATGTATTATGGTCGGACCTGAAAGCATGAGCATTCGCATGCCATTTTACTTCTATATTTTGACATACTTCATAATGAAACAGAATGTTGAAGAGAAAAAATGACTATTTACTAGCAAAAATTCATTCAATTTAATTCCAATCAATAATAATAGTAATCTAGAGCTGTCAAATCGATTAATTGCATCTAACATTAAAGTTTGTAAATATGTAATATGTGTGTATATTTGTATATGTGTATATATATTGCATTAAATATTTTAACTTCGTTAAACTGAAAGAATTAATTGCATGCGTTAACGCGTTAGTTTTGACAGCCCTAATATATATATATATATATATATATATATATATCTCGATTAATCGATTTGAAAACTCGAACAAGTTGAACTTTAAGATGTAATTCTATTTATTTGTTTTATTTGGATTTCATTTAATTATAATGTTAATAATAACAGCAACATTAATAATAATGATTAATAATAACCTAGTGCTATCAAATTGATTAGTGGCATCTAACATAAGTTTATGTGTGTGTTCATATATACATACATATATATATATATATATGTATATATATATATGTGTGTGAGTGTGTGTGTGTGTGTGTGTGTGTGTGTGTGTATATACAGTATATATAAAAGATGAACTAATTAATCACTCATTTTCCACATAATTAATCGTAATTACTTGCACTTTTGCAAAAAATTTTATATTTTAATAACTTCACATTTAATCTTCAAATGAATGTTGAAGCAACATAAAGACAGTATATTTTAAATATTTGTTATAACGGGAAGTATAGGCTACAGAATTTGAATGAACTTATCAAACACTTCAATCTTCTCTGCATAAATTATGAATTAAATATAGATGAATCCTTATTAAAGCTACAAATGTTATTCAGTCAAGAGCAGTGATTGATTTTGTCTTTTATTCTCTGACAGCATCAGGTTTATTAGGCTGCTGTCACTTTAAGGTCTGATGCACATGACGCAGATCTGACACTCATCTGACATTTTGGCATACCTTTGTGTGTTTTTTGTCTGTTCAAGCTTGAAAGAGAACTTGTGCTGTCTGAAGTGGCTTTCTGGGCGCATAAATCAAGCGCGTGTCTGTCACACAGAGAGGAGACAGCGTGCCAGTACAGATTTGACTTATTTTTATTGTGCTTTAATGGTTTAATAGCTCCTGAATGAATGATAGCTAAAGGATGATGGGAAAAAACGGATGCGGCGTTAATTGGCGTTAATGTATATATATATATATATATATATATATATATATACACACACACACATGCACACATGTGATTACATGTGATTAATCGTGATTAATTGATTTGACAGCGCTAACAATAATAATTTTTATTATTACTATTTTGATGCGTTTTGGCATTTTTTGCGATGAATTGTGCACAGTAAGTCAGGAATGTGTTTAAAAAAGTAAATTGGAAAGGGTCAATACCATTTTACTTCTGTATTTTGATACGTAAAAAAAAATCAAGAGAGAATTTTATTTTATTTTAAAATATATCTAATCAGTTGCAATGCAATTTTATGTATAATTTTAACTCTCGGTCATCTTCTTAATTTGAGGCCTTTTTGACATTTTCTTCATGTAGAATAGCTTGCACAGATGAAATGTGCATGATAACTTCAGGAATGGGTTTTATGAAATTAAATAGGGTCGATTTTGACTTCACATTGAATTTAATGTATGCCAAATTGTAGTGATGTTTTAGAGGTGTGTCGTCATAGCAACGGTGTAGGTGGTTGTATGACATGCAAGTATAGAAGCAGGTGTGGCCTGCCGCAGTGTCTGAGTGTGTGTGTGTGTGTGTGTGTGTGTGTGAGAGAGAGAGAGAGAGAGAGAGAGAGAGAGAGAGAGAGAGAGAGAAACAGACACACAAACACAAGAGAATGATGTCTGTGTGCAAACCCAAGAGAGACATAAACAATGAGAGACAGAGAAATGGGATGAGAGGAAGGTGGGCTTGTTTGCCATGCGGGTCAGGGTGGGTCTTCATCTAATATCTGAGCTACTTTAACTGTAACTAAAACCCTTCTGCTGCTGTATGTGTGTGTTCTGACGTGTGAATTGATGTATTAAAGCAGCTCCTGGCATTTGCGTTATGCTCTGATGCACACACTTCTGCTGGTCGTAGCGATTAGCTAAATAGTATGTAAGAACATATTGAGCTACCTACCTAGACAGCATTTTAGGACATTTAAATTGAACAATTCTGTCTGGGCAAAAATGTTTTGTAGGCTCTTAACTATGTTTTGAGATGCCTCCAGTATGAGATGTTCGCTTCTAGCATTGTGAATGCGATCCCACAATCATATGTGTGTGTGCTGGTTGGTTGAAAGAATAAAATTGGTTTTAGACATGGCGTTTAAGAAAAGTAAATTTACAGTTGAAAGCATTAATATTAGCTTGGTTATCTCTAATGGTCACATGATTGGTTGCAAGATCAGTAAATGTGATGTTATGGTGCTGTGGAAGCCTGAAAATCAATTTCCTTCATGCAAAAACATTAATATTCCGAGTATGAATATGTTTCAAAATGCTTTGTAGGGACTCCGAGGTTTCCATTGGTTAAGCCATTGATATAGATCAAATTCTATTGGCTAACAGTACCTGCCAATCACAGAGCGGAGTGGTTTTATGTTTTTGAAAGAAGTCTCTTCTGCTCGCCAAGGCTGCATTTATTTGATCAAAAATAAGTAAAAGCAGTGAAAAAGATTATAATTTAAAATATATTCTGCCTTTTCAGCATCATTACTGCACTCTTCAGTGTCACACGATCCTTTATCAAAGCTGAACACTGACTTTTTTTTCAAGATTCTTTAATGAATAGATAGTTTTATATAAATCTTTTGTAACATTATAAATGACTTTACTGTCTCATGATCAAATTAATGCATAATTTACGCCAAACTTTTGGATGCTAGTGTGTGTGTTTAAATGAATGTTGTTAGGGTAGGCAGAGACAACAGGGACCCAAGAGCAGATAAAGTGTAAACAGAATTTATTGTCCAAAGGGTAAAGGAAATCAAAACAAAACATAAAATAACTGGTAGCCGAGCCACCAAGTAGAAGGGCGAGACAGGGGCGAAATCCAATGGGCAGACGGAGGTCAAAACCAGAATCGGACCAGCATATAGGGGCAAAACCGAGGCAAAGGTCCAGAGGGAGAGCAAGAGGGTCAAAATCCAGGTGAGCCAGCCGAGGAACAAAAAGGAACAGGAACTGGGCAAATGAACAACAAAACAGGGTAAAATAACCAAACAATGCTTTCAAATGTTAGGTGCAATCAAAGACAAGATCTCTTGACAAGGGGACAGATGTGAAGCGGACGGAAACCAAAACACACTGACAGAGAACCAAAGAAAGAGAGGAGTATAAGTAGGGGAGAAAATCAGTGCAGAAGATGGGGAACAGGTGTGTGAGTAATGAGAGAGAGAGAGTGCTGATTAGAATAGGATTCAGCTGTGATGTAAGGTGAGGTGACAATTAAGACACAAGACAACCACAGCAGAAAGATCAAACCAGAGTCCTGACAGTACCCCCCGCCCCAGGAACGCCACCAGGCTTCCCAGGACGAGGGACAGATCGATGGTACTCCTCGATAAGAGAGCGGTCCAGAATGTCCCGGGTTGGGACCCAACACCTCTCCTCCGGGCCGTACCCCTCCCAATCGACCAGGTACTGGCATCCTCTGCCCCGGCGCCTAGAATCCAGAATCCTCCTAACTGTGAAGGCAGGAGCACCCTCAACCATCAAGGGGGGGGGAGGGGTCTTAGAAGAAATGGGGGGAGACGAGGAGAGGGGACGAATAAAGGGTTTGACACAAGACACATGAAACACTGGGTGCACTCGACGAAGGGGATGCGGGAGCCGAAGCTGAACCGCCACCGGGCTGACCACCTTAACAATGGGATATGGCCCAATGAACCGCGGTGCCAACTTCTTGGATGGTACCTTAAGGGGCAGGTCCTTGGTGGAGAGCCACACCTTTTGTCCACAAACATATCTGGGTGCCTCAGCCCGACGGCGGTCTGCCAATCTCTTGGTGCGGTCCCTAGTTCTTAGAAGTGCTTCCCTGGCCCTCCTCCAGGTCCGCCGGCATCGATTGATAAATGCCTGAACTGAGGGAACCGCAGCTTCGGGACCCTGTGAAGGAAACAGAGGAGGTTGATACCCAAGACAGCAAGAAAATGGGGATAACCCAGTAGATGACACCGGCAAGGTATTGTGAGCATACTCAACCCACGTAAGCTGCTGGCACCAGGAAGAGGGGTTATGAGAGGCCAGACAGCGGAGAGCCCTCCCGAGATCCTGGTTCGCACGCTCGGTCTGGCCGTTGGTTTGTGGATGGAATCCTGACGACAAACTAGCGGTAGCGCCAATCTGTCGACAGAACTCCCTCCAGAAGTGGGAGGCGAACTGGGGCCCTCGGTCTGAGACCACGTCCTCCGGAAGACCGTGAATCCGGAAGACGTGGTCGACGACCTTCTGGGCGGTCTCCTTGGCTGAGGGGAGTTTGGGAAAGGGAATGAAGTGGACCGCCTTGGAAAAGCGATCCACTACCGTAAGGACCACCGTATTGCCACTGGACTCCGGTAACCCCGACACAAAGTCCAGCGCAATGTGGGACCAGGGACGGGATGGAACGGGAAGAGGTTGGAGCAAACCAGCGGGTACAGAATTAGAGGACTTATTTTGAGCACAGACCGAGCAAGCGACCACAAACCCACGGACATCCCTCCCATGCCCGGCCACCAGAAACGCTGGCGAATGGAAGCCAATGTTCTCCTCACTCCCGGGTGACAGACTAGCCTGGACGAGTGGCCCCACTCCAAAACCCCTGGCCGAACCGACTCCGGAACAAACAGCAGACCCGCCGGAACCCCATCCGGCACCTCTGCCCCCGACTGGGCCCGCCTGACACGCTCCTCGATGTCCCAGGAGACAGACCCCACCACACGACCAGGAGGGAGGATGGTGTCTGGCGGGGCTGCGTCCTCGGGGACAGAAAACTGACGGGAGAGCGCGTCAGGCTTGACATTCTTGGAACCCGGCCGGTAAGACAGGGTAAAATTAAAGCGACCAAAGAAGAGTGCCCAGCGAGCCTGCCTGGAATTCAACCGTTTGGCGGTTTGGATATATTCCAAGTTCCGGTGGTCAGTCCAAACCAGAAAAGGTTCCACTGCACCCTCCAACCAGTGGCGCCACTCCCCCAAAGCCAGCCGCACTGCCAACAGCTCACGGTTGCCGATGTCGTAGTTCCGTTCTGTGGGAGACAATCGGTGTGAGAAATAAGCACAAGGATGCAGTTTGTTGTCGAGGGAAGAACGCTGGGAAAGAACCGCTCCGACACCTATCTCTGACGCATCAACCTCCACAACAAACTGCCGGGTAGGGTCTGGAGTAACTAGAATAGGTGCCGTTGAAAACCTCTTTTTGAGGTCATCAAAGGCCGCCTGAGCGGATGAGGACCAGCAAAATGGTGTCCTTGTGGAGGTTAATGCAGTCAGAGGAGCCGCCACCTGGCCAAAATTACGGATAAACCGCCTGTAGAAATTAGCAAACCCGATAAAGCTCTGTAATGATTTTCGATTGCCAGGCGTGGGCCAGTCGGAGACGGCTCTTACCTTAGCAGGATCCACGCGAACTCCCTCCACCGAGACGATGTGACCCAAGAACGGCACCGACTGTTTGTGGAAGGAACACTTCTCCGCCTTAGCAAACAGTTGGTTCTCCAGCAGGCGCTGGAGCACCCGCCTGACGTGCTGAATGTGTTCCTGGAGTGAACGAGAAAAAATCAAGATGTCATCCAGATACACAAAGACAAACTTGTTGATCATGTCTCTCAGCACGTCATTGACGAGTGCCTGGAAGACGGCTGGGGCATTAGTCAAACCGAAGGGAAGAACCCGGTACTCAAAGTGCCCCGTGGGGGTGTTGAAGGCCGTCTTCCACTCGTCCCCCTCCCTGATCCGAACCAAATGGTATGCGTTGCGGAGGTCCAGCTTCGTGAAGAACCTTGCCCCCTGCAGGATCTCGAAGGCCGACGACATCAAAGGCAGGGGGTACCTGTTCTTAATGGTGATGTCATTCAACCCCCGATAATCAATGCAGGGGCGCAAGGAACCATCCTTCTTCTTCACAAAGAAGAACCCCGCTCCCGCCGGAGAGGAAGAAGGACGAATAATACCGGCCGCCAGAGACTCTGATAGGTATTTCTCCATGGCCACCCGTTCAGGAGCGGACAAGGAGAACAACCGTCCCTTAGGAGGAGAAGTGCCAGGAAGAAGATTGATGGTGCAATCATAGGGACGGTGTGGAGGAAGAGATGCGGCCCGGGAGAGGCTGAAGACCGCCCTCAAATCGTGGTAGACCTCAGGGACTCCGGAGAGATCGATCGGCTCCTCCTGCAACACAGGAACAGAGGAGACAGGAGACAAGGCAGACACAAGACAATGGGCATGGCAATATGAACTCCATGATAAAATATTGCTCTCAGACCAGTTTATGTGAGGATTGTGAGTGGTTAACCAGGGGTGACCAAGGATCAAGGGAGTGAGGGGTGAATGACAAACAAAAAACACTATTTCTTCTCGATGATTACCAGAGGTGATAAGTTCTAAAGGAACAGAGGTCTGAGAAATAGTGGCCAATTCCCTACCATCTAAGGCGAGAGCGGTAAGGACAGGAGAGAGAGACTGAAAAGAGATGCCTCTTCTCGAGGCCCAAGAGAAATCAATAAAATTTCCTTCAGCTCCCGAATCAATGAGTGCAGAGACTTTGTAAACAGCACCTTTGTGACTGACTGAGACTGGGAGCATGGAGCGGGAACCAGTGGATGGGGTGGTGGAAGTAGCGCTCGCCAGTATCCCCACGCTTACTGGCGAGCGTTGGCTTTTGCCGGGCAGGAAGAAGCAAAATGTCCGGGTCGACCACAGTAGAGACATAGTCCCTTGGACAGGCGCTTCTGTTTCTCCTCTGCAGACAAACGGTACCTGCCCAACTGCATAGCCTCCTGAGCGGGTGGATGGTCAGGAACAGAAGAAACTGAGGTGGTAGGTGTGGGGTCGACAAATGACGAAGATGTAGGGAACCGAGCTCTCCTACGAAGATCCCGACGGTTGTCTAAGCGGATGGCCAGGTCAACTAGTTCATCCAGATGTTCAGGAAGTTCGTGAGCATATACCTCATCCCTTATGTCGTCCTCCAGCGCCTCCGTGAACCTGGCCACTTGTGCTGCTTCATTCCACTTACTTGACGCTGCAAGGGTGCGAAACTCTATGGCGAAATCCGCCACAGAGCGTCTCCCCTGACGCAGTGCTGCCAACAGCCGCGACGCCTCCTTACCGAGTGCTGAGCGGTCGAATATCTTGATAAACTCTGCCTTGAAGCTGGAAAATTCCTTGCAGCATGCTGCCTTAGCATCCCAGACGGAGGTGGCCCATTCCCGGGCCCGGCCGGCGAGAAGGGAGATGACAAACGCCACTCTGGCAGTGTCTGAGGCATAAGTGAGGGGTTGCAGAGAAAATATCACCTCACACTGAATCATGAACGCACGACACATTGTAGGCTCACCGGAATAGATGGGAGGATTGTTGATGCGTGGTTCGGGAGTGACCGGGAGGCGTTCGATGACCGGCGGGCGTTCGATGACCGGCGTCACAGGAGCGTGATCGATCTGCATCTGGCGAATGGTCTTAGACAGCTCGGTAACCTGGCTGACTAGCGAGTTAATGGTTTGATGAGCGGCCACCAGCTCGGCCTGATGCTGTCCTAGTAGCGCACCCTGCGCTTCCATAGCTGAGCGTAGCTGAGATTGGTCTGCTGGGTCCATCCTGGTCAGTGTGTACTGTTAGGGTAGGCAGAGACAACAGGGACCCAAGAGCAGATAAAGTGTAAACAGAATTTATTGTCCAAAGGGTAAAGGAAATCAAAACAAAACATAAAATAACTGGTAGCCGAGCCACCAAGTAGAAGGGCGAGACAGGGGCGAAATCCAATGGGCAGACGGAGGTCAAAACCAGAATCGGACCAGCATATAGGGGCAAAACCGAGGCAAAGGTCCAGAGGGAGAGCAAGAGGGTCAAAATCCAGGTGAGCCAGCCGAGGAACAAAAAGGAACAGGAACTGGGCAAATGAACAACAAAACAGGGTAAAATAACCAAACAATGCTTTCAAATGTTAGGTGCAATCAAAGACAAGATCTCTTGACAAGGGGACAGATGTGAAGCGGACGGAAACCAAAACACACTGACAGAGAACCAAAGAAAGAGAGGAGTTATAAGTAGGGGAGAAAATCAGTGCAGAAGATGGGGAACAGGTGTGTGAGTAATGAGAGAGAGAGAGTGCTGATTAGAATAGGATTCAGCTGTGATGTAAGGTGAGGTGACAATTAAGACACAAGACAACCACAGCAGAAAGATCAAACCAGAGTCCTGACAGAATGTAATGATGCAGTGTAACTCATTACTCTTTCTCTTCTCTGTCCCTCTTTAACTCTCTTAGCAACCACATTACTGGAGCTTTAAGGTAAGATGTCTCTCTCTCTCCAGATTTATGTACATGCATGTTTATGTGTGTTTCTGCATATTTGCGTGGTTTAATCAAATCCAAAACATCACGATATATGCAAAAAGTGCAATAAAATTAATGCATGACACAAAAAGGCACTGAATGACTGAACTATATGAATACATTAGCTGAAATGCTGCTCTTGTACAATGCCATGGGAGTAACATTTAGCTATAAAGCGTGCACAATGCGTTCGGAAGGATCCCCGTCAGTGCTTACTGCGATTAAGCCGAGCAGCTCTGTTGGAACATTTACTGTGGAAAGTATATGGCAAATTATTCATTTATAGACATGCATTTCCTGGAATTCCCTCTTCTGGAGAAACTCATCCACAAGGTTCCCGTGCATTGCCTCACCTCCACTGTAAATGCAACCTACAACACCGGAGTCATTTGGGACTTCTTCGGGTCTTCGAGATGTGAGAAGTGAGAGCAAGTCTGTATCTTCTATCTTTGGCTTTGAAATAATGCTGGAACTCCTCCAGACCTGAGACTTTTCACAGGCTTTTTGAGTGTAAGGAAAAACATGCTTTTTTTCGTGCATGTGTGTTTAAATGCAAATGAGCTACTGCTCCCCACAAGAAGAGGGCAGAGCCTTTACAACTCCTGCCTCAGATTCTCTGCCAAAAGCTAACAAAACATCTGTTTGGTGTTGATGATCATCTCTATCATGGCCACACTCATGTGACATTGCAGTTCTTCATCATTATTTACATGCGTTTTAAAGCCATAACAGTTTAAAAACGTCTGATATTTGGTTTTCTGAATGCACACATCCGAAGCTCGCGCACAGAAAGCTGCCCGTCAGACGGCACGGCCCGCGAGACTTATTGCTCTGTCAAATACACAAAGTCTGTGAACGTAAACAACAGGGAAATAAATCGCACGTGTATATTAAATACATACTGTGTGTTAAAGTCACTCACGGCTCTTGCTTAAATAACTTTAGTAGCTTTAATGAGAATTCTTACTTTGAAGGCTGCTGTTAAATGAACCTGCGAGTAGATAAACATGGCAGATCGTGTACAGCTCACTAAGGGGAGGAGCTATGCTAATGCGGTAGATTCCTTCACAAGTCATGGGCGGTTGTACTTGTGTAGGAAGAAATCTGGAAGCGCTCGTTTGAAGAGACTGTGTATGATTTATGGGGATTATAAAAAAGGAGTGTGTGGATTTTTACCATTATGCGTTGGTTGTTTACACATAAAAGTTAAGTTTGCATAATAGGCCCCCTTTAATTACTTTTTATTTTGATTACATTTTATGAATTAAACAGCTTCTAAACATACTTTGTTTGAACTATAAACAAAGTATATACAAATGAAAAATTGAAATAATCCATTAAACATGAGCATTATGGAATTATTTAAGACATTTCTCCTTTTGGCTCAAAGAAATTGAGTCAAGAACTCTATCTGATGTCATTTTGCTTCTCAAGTAAAGAATGTTTGAATGTTTGTACTGGAAAACACGGCAAAAATACTAAAATGAGAACAATCGCATTTTAGATCATACACTTTCCATTGAGTGTGATCTGGACGCACCTGCGAGTCGTGAGATATTTTGCTAATAAAACGTGCAAAGGAATCGTGCCAAAGGAATCGCATAAGAATTATTATGTCTGGTCTCTCGGGATCATCTCAGTGAGCTTTTATTATGATTTACAAATGCACAGTAAGAAGATGATTTCTGACGTTTCATTGTGTAAAAGAAACTTGGTGTGAATGGAGACCGTTTTGAAATGAAAATGTCATTTCCGATTGTAACAAGATTAATGTAGATATAGACTTAATTGTCTTAAACTTTTTCCTTATCCGTGTTCCTTTGACAGCTTCTGGTATGTGGAAAAGCATGGCTCGGTTTGGTTAAATCGGCCCCAGGTGTAACGATGAGCTGAACTACAAGAGAACCGTCCACAGTGATTTCACCGCTGTTGGATTTTCTCGCATGCGTATGTTAGGTCTTATTATTAATAGTGGATATAAATAATTAATAGATTTTTAAAAATTCAACATTTTATAATTAGTTGCCATTTAGACACTTCATACTGGGCAATTAAAAATGCATTCATCGCTGGGACAGTTCTGCCCTGAAGTGTGCTGGAGTAAAGTGTCTTGCTCAAGGACCCAGGGATGTCGCAGATTGCACCGTACGGGTTTCGATTGCACCGCTAATGTGCAAATGACCCAAGTTTGAGGGTCATTTCTTAATCCCTGTATCCCTCTTCTCTAAACCGTTTTGTGTCGTCCACTGTCCAATCCTGTTAAAGGTAAAAATCCCATAAAATATTTAAAAAAGGACCCACTGTTAGCAGGGCTTATCTCAGCAAGTTCAAAAGAGGTTCGGTTTTGAAAGTAGTTTCCTCTGCTCACTGTAAGACTGCATTTATTAGATCAAAAAACACTGAAATATTATTACAATTTAGAAGAACTGTTTTCTATTTGAATTTATTTTAAAATGTAATTTATTTATGTGATTCAAAGTTTAATTTTCAGCATCATTACTCCAGTTCTTCAGAAATCATTCTAATCATTTGCTGCTTATTATTATTATTATTATTATTATTATTATTATTATTATTATCAATGTTGAAAACTGTTGTGCTGCTTCATATTTTTGTGGAAACCATGATATATATATTTTTTTTTGATGAATAGAAAGTTCAAAAGAACATAATTTATATATATTTAATGTGTGAGCATTATGGGTGATAATCAGAGTTTTTTCTAATAAATAATAAAGATTAAAAGATTTGCTCTGTCGTGGAGCTTGCATAAACCTAACTCATTAACTAAAATGTAATTTTAAAAAAATCCTAAAATTAATTTAAAAATAATTATAATATAAAATTGGTCTCATTTTCTGTTGGTTGTTCATTATATAAAATGTAACATTCAGTTGTGATTATTCTATAAATGCAGCTTGCTGCATTAAAAAAAAAAATCATAATTAGAGCCTATGTGTCATTTATAACCATCAATTTATGTCCACGGCTAAAAAAATGAGCGCTTTTGTCTAAAAAATGAATGCAAGCCAAACATAAGTCACAGTGCTTTTACTTTTATGGAAAGTAACGCTTTAAAGCCACTTTATTGAACAGAGTAATGTCACATTAGTATGCAGTATGGATTTTGAGATTTATATGCACTACCGTTCAATAGTTTGGGATCAGTAAGAGTTTTCTCATTGAAGACTGGAATAATGATGCTGAAAATTCAGCTTTGATCACAGGAATAAATTATCTTGTAAAAGAAATTCAAATAGAACAAAATCCTTTTAAATATTTCTCAGTATTACTGTTTTTACTGCATTTTTGATCAAATAAATGCAGCATTGGTGAGCAGAAGCGACCTTTCAAAAACTACATTTTTAGATTTTATGTCTTATTTTGTTATTGAATCTGAGCTTTCAGCTCTTTATGTTAAACCAGCTCCCTTCAGCTCTGTGAATCATTGCCCAAGATGTCAGTCCTGGATTAACATTTTCCTCCCTTGATCAATCGATCAGCAGCCTTTGACAGAGGTGAACAATTTTGCATCCGTATGACAGCTGGATCAATATTACACAAACTGAGTTCCTCGACTTCCCACTAAATCTCCGTTTCCAGGAAAAGTCAAGCCGTGGACTTCAGTGCAAAGGCAGATCAGTATGACACACCAGTTGTAACTGTCTGTGGCGAGCTCGAATATGAGACAGCAGGCTTGTGGTGTGAGGTGAATCCACTGAACTGCACGGAGCTGTCGCCTGGCAGTGACAACGATCATGGAAAAGAAGACCTCAGGAACGACACATGGAAGATGCAGGCAATCGTGTCGGGTTAAGAGACTGCTAAGATAATGCCATCTCGTCAGGAGCACATGACCAAATACTGTCCAAGAAGTATTATTATTTTACGTTTTAATTTTAAAGGCACACTATGTAATTTTTTGTGTCAATCCTTCTTCCATAACGTGTTTTTATCTTACCCTGATTCACTATGCTGAGCCTATTATAATAAAAGTGTTTATTTTAGACCTGTCGGGGTGTTTTTTGCGGGAAATTACGTGCATACCCATTGTAACACAGTTCATAAGTACAGGAAGAAGTAGGCGGGAACCTGCGAACATTCAATGTAACTTTAATTATTGAATAAATAAACAAACAACAAAACGAAAGAAAAATAGCAAACATAATAAAAACACAACATAAAATCCAGGCCTGGTCCTCTCTCGTCCTTCACTGTTGTCGCTCCTCTTTTATGCTTCCGGAGGTCCTCCGTGAGAGATACGAGACCGGTGCAGTGCGCAGCTGACGCTCATTATCCCTCGCGTCACCGGCTTCGCGTCGTTCCCTCACGGCTCTCGCCCGCCCTGCTCGTCACATATCCCCATCGCCCCTCGCAGGCCGGGGGGTACTGCGCTCTACCCCCACCCCCACCCCCCACACGGGGGGTCAGTCTCGGTGGCCACAGCACCTGGGGGTAAGGACAGACAAGAAGAGAGAAAAGGAGACAGAAGCACAAGGAGTGACAAAAACGAGAGAGTGGAGAGAAAAAAAAAATAAATAAATCTTGGTCCGGTTCCCGGACACACTGTCGCTCGGTCCTCAGCCAGCCGAGAGGCTCTTCCTCGCGTTGCCATGCAATGGTACTGGACACTCGGTGGACGGCTTGATCCTCCTCCACCCCCTGGTGGCCGGCGATGGCTCCTCCGGCTGAGGGCAGCCGTCAGCAGTCTGCCGTTCCCTGCTCCTCCCCATCATGGCGGCAGGCAGCAGGCTCCGGCCCACGGCGAATGGCGGCGACTCCTCCGCTCCCTCCTGGACGGCAGCCATCCCACCTCGTCCCAGGAGCACAGTAGTGAGCTCTCCGTACAACCGGTTGCTCAGTCACCACTGCCTCGGGCAGCCACTCGTGATCTTCAGCGCTCCTGCGGTGCCCGACATCCTCAGCACCGCGATCCTCCTCAGCAGCGAGGGCTCTTCGACAGCATGTCCCTCCTTCCTCCCGGGTTTCGGCACCAATGTAACACAGTTCATAAGTACAGGAAGAAGGAGGCGGGAACCGGCGAACATTCAACGTAACTTTAATTATCAAATAAATAAACAAACAAAACGAAAGTAAAATGGTGGCAGTTCCTCCCGGAGACTGCCACCCTCACAAACATAACCAAAACACAACATAAAATCCAGGCCTGGTCCTCTCTCGTCCTTCACTGTTGTCGCTCCTCTTTTAAGCTTCCGGAGCTCCTCCGTGAGAGATACGAGACCGGTGTGCCGCGCAGCTGACGCTCATTATCACTCGCGTCACTGGCCTCGCGCCGTTCCCTTACGGCTCTCGCCTGCCCTGCTCGTCACACCCGTATATAGAAAAAAGTTGCTCCGGCTACTTTGACGGGAATATGGCATGGGAGTCACAGGGGGTATTTGTCGCAATGAGCAAGAGAGGTCAACATGGAGCAGCTAAATCTCCAAGGGAATCACGTTTTAAACGGTGAACAGAGGAGAGTCTGCTGATAAAAAGAGAACTCGTGATAAAACATGAACCAACATTGGCTTGGCTTTTTGTAGATATAAAGAAAAGAACTGAGGGATTTGAAATTTTGTAAAAGTGACGCAGATTATTACTGAAACAGAGTTGGAAAATTGGAAAGCATTATCTGTTGTGAAGAGTTATATTCATCTGCAGAGCAGAGCCGAAGCACAACCAAAACAATGTTCTTCCGTTTTGTTGTTTAACCACTAGAGGGACAAAAGTTACATTGTGTACCTTTAATTTGTCTGTATAGTTTTTCATTTAGATTAACTAATTGGACCTTATTGTAAAGTGCTACTAAGTAAACATACTGTATGAATAACTTTTAAAGATGATCCCTTACTGGACTGAAGCAACTAGAAATAGAATAGAAAAAAAATTAAAAAAAATTTCAAATAGAAAAATCATGTTAAAATGTATGCGTCAAATACATTAGGTGTTTGAGGAACGTTTATTTGTTCATCTCTCAATCATTGCATTGCATTACATTATATGTTTTGCCCCAACAATAAAAACTACAGAGCTTTGATTATAAAACCAAGCTTTTAAATATCACCTTTTAAAACATATTTTTGGGAGATAGTGACAACTGATATGCACTGCGCTAAATTGCATATTTTTGGCCCTCTGAAAAAAAACGGAGATTGAGTATGAGCTCCATATTATAATATATCATACTCCTATGATGTATCATATATACTAGAATTTATGTATTATTTGATATGTCAGGCTTTACAGAGACAAACACTCCCTTGTTTGTTGTCAAGTCAATAGCAACCCTCCTTCTCTGGCCACATAAACACACACCCAGACTTCTCAATCAATAAGCGCTGTCATGTTGATGCTGTCATGCTAATTAATGTGTTTATTAAAGGGAAATGAGCTTAATTCACACTTATTGTGAAGCCATTAACCTGTAGTCCATAGAGACAGATGAGCTGGTGAGTCTCACTAGATTCATGTGTCCATAACTGCAATATATTCCCAAATTGTTATATTTATTTGGTTTCAAAATAGATGTTTGTAACTTGGACCACATTCCTGATTACATCTTTCACTAGAATGGCATTTCAGGACTGTTAACACCCATGAAATTTGGCATAAAGGGGCACAGCTGCAAACATCTGTCCTGTCAGTTAAGACTTAACACATTCTGATTGGGTCGAACGCTGATCAATCAAGCTGTCTTAGCCAATCAGAGGTGCAGGAATCCTGTGGTCAAGGAAGTTTCTTATGACTGCAAACCTTCACTGCTATGCCTAGCCACATCTCTGACATTCACATGTGCTTTACTGGGATTTAAGCAGATATTGGTGTGAGTAGAAACATTTCCTATTGAAAATTAGTGTGTTTAAACCTTTTTGTGATGTTTGCATGTAGTTTGAATCACAGCCTTGTTTTTTGTCTGTGTTAAACTGTTTGACAATTTGGTTTTGTTATTTATTTTTTATTTTTTATTCATTATTTACATTTTAGCTCTAGTTTTAAGTATGATCGTTTTGTGATTTTGTGATCTTTTTGACTATCTTCTTTCAGATGAACACAATCTGAGATATATTTAAAAATGTCATGGCTCTCCCAAGCTTTATAATGGTAGTGAATTTGTTTGAACCGTGAGAGACGTCTAAGCTTGTATGTATGACGCAGTGCATCCTGCGTCATACGTTACTTCAGAAGTTACTCAAGTCGACTTTTGCTGTATTTTATTTTATAAAGTTTTAATAATGGATATTTTATATACAAAAACCCATAGCTTCTCTTCAGAAGGCTTTTATTAACCTCCTTAGCCTTATGGATAATTTTTTATGATGGATGGATGCATTTTTTGGCCTTTTAAATAGTATTTGATACACTACTGATTTTGCAGATTTGTCCACTTACAAAGCATGTAGAAGTCTGTAATTTTTATCATAGGTACTCTTCAACTGTGAGTGACGGAATCTAAACAAAAATCCAGAAAATCACATTTCATGATTTTTAAATAATTAATTTGCATTTTTTTTGCATGACATAAGTATTTGATCACCTACCAACCAGTGAGAATTCCGGCACTCACAGACCTGTTAGTTTTTCTTGAAGAAGCCCTCCTGTTCTCCACTCATTACCTGTATTAACTGCACCTGTATAAAAGACACCTCTCCACACACTCCATCAAACAGACTCCAACCTCTCCACAATGGCCAAGACCAGAGAGCTGTGTAAGGACATGAGGGATAAAATTGTAGACCTGCACAAGGCTGGGATGGGCTACAGGACAACAGGCAAGAGCATGGTGGGAAGGCAACAACTGTTGGAGAAGTTCAAGATGAGGGTCAATCTCCCTCGGTCTGGGGCACCATGCAAGATCTCACCTCGTTGAGCATCAGTGATCATGAGGAAGGTGAGGGATCAGCCCAGAACTACACGGCAGGACCTGGTCAATGACCTGAAGAGAGCTGGGACCACAGTCTCAAAGAAAACCATTAGTAACACACTACGCCGTCATGGATTAAATCCTGTAGCGCACGCAAGGTCCCCCTGCTCAAGCCATGACCATCTGGATGATCCAGAGGAGGAATGGGAGAAGGTCATGTGGTCTGATGAGGCAAAAATAGAGCTTTTTGGTCTAAACTCCACTCGCCGTGATTGGAGGAAGAAGAAGGATGAGTACAACCCCAAAAACACCATCCCAATCGTGAAGCATGGAGGTGGAAACATCATTCTTTGGGGATGCTTTTCTGCAAAGGGGGCAGGACGACTGCACCGTATTGAGGGGAGGGTGGATGGGACCGTGTATCTCGAGATCTTGGCCAACAACCTCCTTCCCTCAGACTGAAGATGGGTCGTGGCTGGGTCTTCCAGCATGACAACGCCCCGAAACACACAATCAGGGCAACTAAGGAGGGGCTCCGTAAGAAGCATCTCAAGGTCCTGGAGTGGCCGAGCCAGTCTCCAGACCTGAACCCAACAGAAAATCTTTGGAGGGAGCTGAAAGTCCGTATTGCCCAGCGACAGCCCCGAAACCTGAAGGTCTGTTTGGAGGAGTGGGCCAAAATCCCTGCTGCAGTGTGTGCAAACCTGGTCATGAATTACAGGAAAAATATGATCTCTGTGATTGCAAACAAGGGTTTCTGTACCAAATATTAAGTTTCTGATGTATGAAATACTTATGTCATGCAATAAAATGCAAATTAAGTGCTTAAAAATCATACAATGTGATACAACAGATTCTTGTTTTAGATTCCGTCACTCACAGTTGAAGAGTACCTATGATAAAAATTCTACATGCTTTGTAAGTGGACAAACTTGCAAAATCAGCAGTGTATCAAATACTTGTTCTCCCCACTTAATATATGTGGATAACAATTTGAGTGAATAGCTAAACGGAGAAATTATCATGAATTTGAGGATGTCTTTGTATTTGGTCCGTGCTCTTTTGGTTCAGTGACAGCAGCAGTCGAGCTGATATGATCATGTTATCAGCATGATTTGAGAATGTTTTTGCCTGCATGGGTTTCCTTTCACTGCTTCAGAGCAGCTCCACACATACACACGCACATCCTAATTTTCCCTAGACGGTCTTTTGCCTTCCCATCACAGAGGTTTCATTACCCTTGCAAAACTGCTACTTCTGCAACACGGTCAATTAGAGAGCGTTCCCTCCCTCTGCTCTGAGACCAACACACACTGATCCATCTGTCTCCGTCTGTCTGTCTCCTGCAGGCCAGGACTCCACGCGGCACTGCGGGGCTGCAGCAGCACTCGCTGGGCGAGCAGGTAGGAGGGCGACTCTGTTACGCGTCTGCGGAGAGTTTGGAAAGCATGGCCGACGCTGAGCTGCCGCTGGGCTTCAGTCGCTCCAACATCCTCAGGCAGAGTCTTCCACTGGCTCGATCGCCCAGCCAGGCCAAACTAAGAGCACCAGGTATGACATCCATCCAGTGCCACATGTACACGTTTATGGTATTTGTTGCACCATTAAATTTCATGTGACAAGTTTGCGTCCTCCAGCTGATCTGTTTCTGGTGAACCTTTTACACTTTGGCTGTTTACAGTATTTAAATGATCTCTATTTTGATTGGCTAACCAAGGAGTATATCCTCAGGAAGAACATTGATGCTAAATACTGAGATGTAGGTGTTGAAGTGGATATTGCTGTGTTAATATGCTAAAAGTAAATATACTACATTGCTATTATTGTGTAAAATAAATATTAAATTGCTATTACAGAACATAGTATTTGTTATATTATGCAATATAGGGCATTTTACGGTCGCCGCCGTAATTTGACATTTCAAGCATGTTGTTTGTGCACGTAATGTAATAAACATCATACAACAACAGTGAAATAGGTTATAGTCAGGGTTGGGGAGTAACGAAATACAAGTAACTTAGTTGCGTATTTAAAATACAAAATGTGAGTAACTGTATTTCATTACAGTTACATTTTAAATGGCTGGTAATCAGATTACAGTTACATCTGAAAAGTGTTTTAGATTACCAAAGTGATTACTTTGAGTTTTAATGTCATTTAAACAATAATTGGTGATTCTCTGACTCTGACAGTCTGAAAAAGAGTTAAGTTTCATGTTTTCAACTGTTTTCATGTTTTGTGATAGTTGTTTGTGAGTCATTTTATAATTGTAAAAAAGGTCACTGAAACTTTATCTCACAATTTGTTTTTTTCCCCTCACAATTGTGAGTTTGCATTTCACAATTCTGACTTCTTTTTCTCAGAATTGCGAGATTTAAACTCACAGTTGCAAGTTATAAAGTCAGGGAGATATAAACTTGCCATACTATTTTTTTTTCTTGCAATTGTGAATTTAGTATGTGAGTTTATTTCTCATAATTCTGACTTTTCTCAATATTGTGTTTATATCTCATATTTTTGACTTTTCTCAATATTGCAATTTTATATCTCATAATTCGGACTTTATAACTCGCAATTACAACTTTATATCACACAATTCTGAGGGGAAAAGTCAGAATTGTGAGATAAAAACTTGCTATTATCTTTTTTGTGTTTGTTTCACACTTATTAGTATTCCAAGTATTTAGATTAAGTTACTAAACTTGAGTAATGTAACGAAATACATTACAAATGACTTTTTAAAGCATGTATTTTGTAATCTGTAGTGAAATACATTTTTAAAGTAACCTACCCAGCCCTGATTATAATTAGCCAATACATCACAATAACAACTTTTTATCAGGCAATACCACCTGGGACCTGATTTCTGAGGGGACTCAATTTGTCATGACATCGGCATGAAATGGAAGTTGTCTTTTCTTCCCTATTGTGATGTACATACAATTGAAATGACTTCTGGAGGAAGAAAAATGTAAGGCAGGACTTGATTTTGCTCATGGGGAATTGATTGAATGGTTGTGGTTTGCTATTGGTGGAGCTCGTGTGAGTGACAGGTTGTCCCGCCCTCGCACCAGTGAACACATCATCACAGAAGAGATGTTGCTGAAAGAGGGAGGGGAAGTTATTTTGATTAAAGATGAGCATGAATTTAAAAAATAATAGTGATGTGGATGGATCATTTTTAATAAATCATTTCTTTATTAAAGTAACATCATACTCACAGTTGTGCTGTCGTATCGAATATCAAATTAAAACATTTTTTGCCTTTTTTCTAGCCGTGTTGTTTTTGCAGTTTGGTGACGAGACACGGCGGGTGCACATCACTCATGAGCTGACCAGCATGGAGACGCTTCACGCCCTCATCGTGCACATGTTCCCTCAAAAACTGACGATGGGCGCGTTGCGTTCGCCCGGCACGGCTCTCCTCATCAAGGACGAGGCGCGCAATATCTTCTATGAGCTGGAGGACCCTCGTGACATCCACGACCGCTGCCTCATCAAGATTTACTGCAGAGAGGCTCCCATACGAGACACACACTACAACGCACAGCACGCAGCACACCCCGTACACCACGCACACATCGCCAACGGAGACCTACGGGTGAGTGTGTGTGAGTGTGTTTGCTGTTTATGTCATATCCCAGTCTGTGTTATTCTGTTCCGTGCTTCCCCTGTCCTGTCATTTGCCCCATGTTCCTTGTTCGGTATCTAATTCTATCTTTTGTCATGGGTTCTTTGTTTTCATTTTCCATGTGCCTGTCCTTCATTTTAGTCGTCTTCATATCATGTCTATGTTCTTCTGTTTCTCGGTTCCCCAGTCCTGTCCTGAGTCACGTGGCCTTTGTTTTGATTCCTATCTGTCTCATTATTGGTTCATTCAAGTCAGCCGTGTCTCGTTTGTAATTATGTCCGTCACCTGTTTCCCGCTTGTTATCCTCCTGGTTTTCAGTGCATATATTCCCTCCGTGTCTGTCCAGTCCTTGTCAGTTCTTAAAGTTTCTTGCGTGGTATTATTCCGTGTATTCCCGTTTCCTGTTGTTTATTAAAACGAATTATATTCAAGCAAGCTCCTCGTTCCTGTTCCTTCCGACCACGGTGTTACGGTTTAACACACATTTTATCATTTACTTTGTTAAATGAAACATCTCGATGCAAAAATGAAACATAACTACTATATTGTTCAAATAATTATTCCTAAATTAATAATAAAAAAGATGAACATTTTGAATCTTTTGAACATTCTATTCATAGAAAAATCCTTAAAAAAAAAAAAAATAAATGCTTAATTTATGGAAATTTCAACAGTTTTCAACATTGATAATAATCAGAAATGTTTCTTGAGCAGAAAATCAGCATATTAGAAGGATTTCTGAAGGATCATGTGACACTGATGACTGGAGGAATGATGCTGAAAATTCAGCTTTGATCATTGGATATAAATTACGTTTTAAAATATATTATAATAGAAAATGGTTATTTTAAATTATAATAATATTTCACAATATTACTAATTTTACTGTATTTTTGATTGAATAAATGCAGCCTTGGTGAGCAGAGGAGACTTCTTTCAACAGCATTTTTACAGTGAGATGGTGATGAAGAACACAAACTCCCGAAAATCTGTTGGGAAAACATGCAGTAGCATGGATCTGTTCTGATGCTGTTGAATTTATCTAGTCATATGTCATATGCGTTTGCTTCCTCCTGTCTTCATCTCTTCCATTCTGCCTCTCTCCCTTTCTGTCTCTTTCTCCAGAGAGAGCTGGTGTACACCTCGAGGGAATCATCTCCCACGCGTCGTTTAAACACACTCCCATCTTCCTCTCCTCCGTCTGGTTCTCCGTCACGCTCGCAATCCCGTCTTTCTTACACGGGTGGGCGTCCGTCCTCATACGCGGGTCCCCATCCATCACCTCAGCTCCACCCCTATCAGCACCAACACCACACCCACCAAGGAGGCCACGCCCCTCAGCAGGCCCACCCCGCATTTTGCGCCTCCCCAAGTGCTATTCTGGAACGGCGTGATGTGAAACCGGATGAGGAAATTACATCTTCATCGAAGAGCGTGGTGTTGCTAAAAAACGAAGCGATATACGCAGACCCATACACGCTCGTTCAGGATCCTCGGCTCAGCGTGGCCTCGCAGCAAGCTCTGGCTTACCGCCGCGGATCAGTACGCTCGATTGGTGGATACCCTGCTGCGGCATTACAGTGTGAGCTTGAGGGCGCCCTCTATCGGCCTGGCGGTCCTATATACGCAGATCCATATGCCACTATGGGTTTCCGCACCCTACCTCCAGCCTCGCCTCAAAAACTGTCTGATGGTAGGGATCCGTACGGGAGTCACCCAGGACGAGGGTCCCCTGGGAGACATGGGTTTCGTAAAGATGGCACTGTGTACATAGAGAGCCCCAAGAATCGTCCAGGAGGACCACCTTTGGAGCAGATATGTATGCTTGGGGGCCCTGGAGGAGACGGAGGTCCAGTGTATGGCTCAACATTACCTGGAAACGAAGAGACCAGGTGAGAGTCAATTCTACTTAGGTTTTCTTTCCTGAAAGGTCGACTAAGGTGTGATATGACCAGGTCAAGTTTGGCTGGTGCTATAGCAAACCAGGGATAATTAGCACTAATCAGCAAAAAGGCTCTAACACGTTCTGTTCAAGTACATAAATGTGAATGATTCTAGCTATGCAAGTTGAAATGAAAGTCTCCTGCATTGAATTTCATGTGTCTCTAATTGGATCTATCATTACAATGTCCAGGGCATTATCCAACAGGGCTGGACTGCTAAAAAAATAAAATAAAGGATCCCTGGCTTTCGTCCAGACAGCCCAACACTACGATCCAGAATCGGTCCACCACCCATATATATATTAGCTTTAGTTTTAGAGAAGAGGAAGAGTTTTGTAGAAGAGTGTTGTTGCCACGAGGGTCAATACAACGCTAGATTTGCACAAAAGATTAACATGACGGCACATGCTAGTGATGAGTTGAATCAACTCCACAGCAACTACGTAAATTTATCCACTAACCGTTCAGAAACGTCTAAAAGTTGTAACTTCTTCCTGAATCTCTCCATCAGTGTCGTCTCCGGTTTGAACAATGTAAGGCTGAACACAATCCTCATTTTGTCTGCGTGAGATTCTCCAGCTTTGTTGTTGTTGAGCTGTTAAAGCTCCGTCCTCTTCTGGAAAGGGGGCCGGGAGCAGCAGCTCCTTTACATTTAAAGGGACACACACACAAAAATGGCGTGTTTTTGCTCACACCCAATTAGGGGCAAATTTGACAAGCTATTATAAATGATCTGTGGGGGATTTTGAGCTGAAACTTCTCAGACACATTCTGGAGACACCAGAGACTTATATTACATCTTGTGAAAGGGGCATAATAGATCCCCTTTAAAGTTACAAAAGTTTTTCTGTCAAAAGCAGCGAGTGTTTTCCTCTGTCTTTTGTTCTTTAATTAACATAACAGACAGGAGCAGGAATATTAGGCGTTTGTGACTTTAAGAGTTTATGCACAGATCCAATATACTTTTACATGACTTACGATTTCTTTCTCGGCTGTTTATGTTCCAAAACTGACTGTTTACCCGAATACTTGCTAAGACGTTTTGATATAATTTTGTGTGTATTTGGTCATTTAAGTGCAATAAGCCACAAAAAAGAACTCAATTTGGTACTCGCGAGCTGTTTGAGAGGCGGCTCTGTGTGCGCGCCACTCATATACAGTAGATCAGTGGTGCATGTGCTTTTGGTGTGAGTGTGAAACCTGCAGGAATGAGTCAAATTAATCGAAACATGCAACCAAGCGCCGAAACGAAATTTGTGCCCTATAACAACACTATTCAGCTGGAGTGAATGAGATGAGTGAGAGGAAAAGCAGAGAGAAGAGAGGAAGACTAGAGAGAGATTGCACAGTTAGTAACGGTGGATCGATACTGTGTGAAAATGAGTGCTGGAATTGTTTCAGATATTTCAGTATCGATACGTATCAAAATATCTACATTTTTGACAACACTAGCACGCACACAATACATAGCTATAAATATATTACACAAACAAATGGACTGCTGTCCCTGCATGATGGATGCAGTCCTTGGCAAAAAAACAAAAATAAATACACAAAACACTTGTATCGGCCCCAAACTGTGAGGGGAGCGCAGTTGCAAAAGTTTTGCAGGAGAATTCAAAGTTTTTCAAGCAAATGCAAAGTGTACAACCGGAGGAAAACACAACCGTTTTGCGAGAGAATGTGAAGAAAAATTGAAATAGCCTTTGGAATATAGTTTTTCCACCTACCTCATGTTATTTCCATCACAAAACATTGAGCAAATGCAAACTTTCTAGGGGAAATGCAAAAAAAAAAAAAAAATTTCCATCACCATGTCCCTTTAGGGCTCCGTATTTCAGCATGTTTAACTTTCATTTTGACCAATTTTGTATGTGTATAATAGTTTTTTATATTTTTAGAGAGCGTATGGAGGCCATGGAGAAGCAGATAGCCAGTCTAACCGGACTGGTTCAGAGTGTTTTGACCCGTGGACCAGACAGCCCGTAAGAAATCTGATCTTCAGTCCAATACCATTGGACATCACTATCAAACCTGAAAGTTTTGAATGACGGTCAAAGCGGTCAAGACTCATTTTAATGTGATTCTTTTATTAATGCACATCCATGCAACTTATAATAACATGTAAATGGTGTGTGTGTGTGTGTGTGTGTGTGTGTCTTGCAGTGAGAAAGCAGAAACAGCAAGCGACTGCTCTGCACCGGAGAGTGAGTACTATACTGTTTGAATATGTGTGAATATGGTTTAAGCATTTGTGGCAAACACTGTTAAAAAAGTGTAACATATCTAAGATGTAAACGTTTCATTACATGCACGACAAATCGTCAACTTTCAAAAACCTAGAGGATGGAAAAAACTCTAAATAAATACATCCATTCTGACAGATATATATAATGTAAATAAATGAGTATTGTCGTCTGTAGTTTTCTTCTTAAAAGCTCAGTATCTTTGTCTTCTGTGTATGATTTACGTAACACCACACTAACAAACGCAATCAAAGTGAAAATGAAAGATAGACCTGTCATATTAATGCTTGAACATATTATTGCATGAGCATTGTTCAGTTTATTAGGTTAATAAATGAATCTTATATTGACTTCAAGAGGTGACTCAACAAGGCCTGAACTGTGTGCTTTAGAATAGCTGTTACTAAACTAATTATGTTCATAAGAACAATTAAGTCATGGGGAATAGGCGTATCAATTAACAGGTCATTAAATGAGTGAATCATGCATGGTGTTAATAAGACACGACTGCGCAGTGCACCAAACAATGCTTATCTAAATGATAGAAGCAGGCAGGCCAAGTCCTCGAGGACCGCAGTATGATCAGTCCTCAAATGATGCTCATTTGGATTGGTTTATATTAGCTAATGATTATTTGTGTTTCATGGCTGTAGTTCGTGACTGAGTTCATGATTTGAGTGTCAGATAATGTAAAAATGAACATGAACCGAAAAATGTATTCGTTCATGTCAGGTCTTCTAAACATTTAAACATGTAAACATTTTACACCTGATTTAATACTGAATAAGACACTCAATATTAGATTATTTCTATATTATATTATATTTTAGATATATTATTTAATATATAATAATTATTTATTTTATATTTATTTCAATTTTATATATATATATATATATATATATATATATATATATATATATATATAATTATAAATTATAATAAATACATTAATTAGGTATTTTAAAAACATTATATTTATTATAATTTCTATATATATATATATATATATATATATATATATATATATATATATATATATATATATATATATATATATATATATATATATATATATAATAATTTATTGTGCACTAGTGTGTATTATTTTGGGGACATTAAATATTTAATTTAATAATATATTTATTCTCATTTATAATATATTTATCACCATTTGTAATAAATCTGACTATACATGGTAGATTAATTATAAATGATAATAAAATACATTTAATTATGTATTTTATTTTTTAATTGTTTATAATTTAGAATAAATAAATCTGGCATATTATATTGTCATAATAATATATGTATGTATAATATTTTACTTATTTATTATAATTTGTTGTGCACTAGAGTGTTTTCTTTTGGGGACAGTTAACTGGTGATATTTTATATTTCAGCTGGAAGGTTTAGAAAGCAAAAAGGTATATTATTGTATGTCTGGTTGTCTGTCACTTTCTCGGTTTCCCCTACGTCTGTTGCATTACAGATTGTGTTGCATTGCGATTTGTGCATTGCAATTTTGCGTCAGGAGTGTGTATAGAATGTTTGTATTCAGGGATCGCAGATCCTGGAGTTTGGAAACCCTCTGTGTTAAATATATATACAGTGCCTATAAAAAGTATTCACCTACTTTGACTTTTATGTTTAATTAATCTCACACATGTTTTATTTAGAATTATGAAGCAACAAAATTCTCAGATAAATACAGAATGATTCATGCAGCACAAAAAGTCCAGTGAAGTGTGCGATTTTATAGGCACTGCGTATATGTCTGTTTTATGGATTATCCCGGAATGTTTTTGTTGTATGGAAATTCCTACTAACACTCTTGAATGTCAGTGTGCTAGAATGTTTCGTCTTCCTTTTCCAGTTCTTAAAAGGATCTAATAAGGACATCAGAGTCTGTTTCTGAGATTGTATAACAGTGTGAATGTAAATGCAAACATAAGGGTCTGAATTTGAATGTGTGTTGCATGAATACACAACGTACCGTAGATGGAGTGTGTACTGAGTTGTGTTGGGCTTGTTTCTGGATGTGACTCTTGTACACATCAAGACAAAGAATCAGATGTCTTTTGTTGTTCTGTTGTGGTTGATATGGAGACATTTTGAGAAACAAAGACATTTAAAGGTAAATGACTAACAGGATCATGGATAATCAGATTTTACCATTACGGTACATTTTAAATAAAATTTCATGTGTTTTTATGCAAGTTTATGTTTTATGTACGACTTTTGCTCCTGTGGATTGGTAGTGTCATCCCCGTCTGCCCCTCTGGCCCTGATGCCACCTCCACCCTCTGGAGTCTGTCAGCCAATAGCAATGTCCCGTTCACAAATGCAGCTGCACCTGACTGACCTGCAGCAGCACACAGTTGAACTGCGCAAACAGCTGACACAACTGCGCCAGTTACAGGTTTGTGCTTTGATTTATATTGTTAGAAAAGATTAGAATACTGGCCTGTTCTCTGTGCGTGTGTATAATATATATATATATATATATATATTCATTTATAATAAATAAATCTGGCATTATATTATATGTACATTTATATTATTGACTATAACCAGGGTAGGTTAGTTTTAAAATGTATTTCACTACAGATTACAAAATACATGCTTTAAAAAACAATTTGTAACGTATTTCATTACATTACTCAAGTTTAGTAACTTCATCTAAATACTTTGAATACTTTGGAGTACTAATAAGTGTGGAACAAACACAAAAAAGGTAATTGCAAGTTTTTATCTCACAATTCTGACTTTTTCCCTCAGAATTACGTGATATAAAGTTGCAATTGTGATTTATAAAGTCAGAATTATGAGATATAAACTCGCAATTTTGAGAAAAGTCAGAATTATTATAAACTCACATACTAAATTCACAATTGCAAGAAAAAAAATTCTGACTTTATAACTTGCAATTGTGAGATTAAATCTCGTAATTCTGAGAAAAAGAAGTCTGAATTGTGAAATGCAAACTCACAATTGTGAGGGGAAAAAACAAATTGTGAGGAAAAAATTGCAGTGACCTTTTTTACAGTTATAAAATGACTCACAAACAACTATCACAAAACATGAAAACAGTGGAAAACATGAAACTTAACTCTTTTTCAGACTGTCAGAGTCAGAGAATCACCAATCGCTGTTTAAATGACATTAAAATTCAAAGTAATCACTTTGGTAATCTAAAATACTTTTCAGATGTAACTGTAATCTGATTACCAGCCATTTAAAATGTAACTGTAATGAAATATAGTTACTCAAATTTTGTATTTTAAATACGTAACTAAGTTACTTCTTTTTCGTTCCCAACCCTGATTATAATTTATTATATTTTTGTGCACAAGTGTGTGTTATTTTTGGGAGCAGCTGTTTATATTTTATATTTTAGCTGGAAGTTAAAACAATGGTATATTACTTTATGTAATTACTAATGGTATATTAATTTTTCAAATTGTTGCTAGACGAATGACAAAACTTCTAACTTATAACAACATCTTCATCGTGGTAAAATGATTATAAATAATGCCTAAAAGGAATAAATAGTTTTTTATAAATCATACTTTTTTGGAGCTTGACAGCCAGTTGCATGGGAAATGTATACCGTATAAAGAGAATAATTTAATTTTAAAGTATCCACTCCTTCATTTCAAACCTAACATTATTTTATTCATTCATACATGCTTGTACGTCTGTGTGTGCCTTACAGTTGCAAAATCAGGATTCTGTTCAGGCGTTACTGAGGCAGACGGAGTCTGATCTGGGAATGTGTCTGATCGAGGCGTCTCGGACACAAGAAGATCCATTGCAGCGTCAACGTCTTCTCGTTGAAGAAGAGAGGCTACGTTATCTAAATGAAGAAGAACTTATTATACAACAGCTACAGTGAGCTGAAACTCTAGCAACCTCTAAATCCTGCACACATATTGAAAAACCATGCTGCATATGATTTATTTCCCTTGATGTGATGTGTTCCTTTACGTTTCCAGCGATCTGGAGCGCTCTGTGGAGGAGATGAGGACAGGGGCGGGGCTTAACCATCATCTGGTGACAGAGCAGGAAATAGAACAGAAGAGTCTGGAGCTCAGGAGACTGGGAGAGACCGTCACTGACCTCAAGAGTGAGTGAGCGATGAAGACGAATCTGCACACAGTGAACTAAATTATTAGCGTACTGAACCACACATTTATATCATTATACTGGTGTCATGATTATCACCGAGACTCAAGAGTCATTCATTCTGCATGCTTTTGATTCGCTAAAAAAAAAACTTTTCATGACAGTAAATCAATTGTGAATTGGAATAGTCTGGTCATGGACTGAGAAGAATCGACTCAAAAGAGTCATTTGTCCAAGAATCGGAGTACACTGGTTGCGCTGCAGTGTTTGATTCACTAAAAATGGCTCTTAAAAGTAATTACTCCAGGAATCAGAATAAACTGGTTGTGCTGAATGTTGTGGTTCACTCATAAGAGTCACTAGTCGCGCAATATGTTTTTGATTCACTAAACAGAACTGCCTCATAAGAATCGTTCGTTCCGGAGTCTGACTAGTTGAGCTCAATGTTTTTGATTTGCTAAAAAGTTCCAGATCTTCAGAAGGAAACTTTAAGGAATCAGAGTCACTAAAAAGAACTGACTCATTCATGTTGGAATCGGATTGCTTTGGTTGCGCCATAAAATTTTGATTCACTAAAAAAAGGGCTCATAATAGTCGTTCTATCATTCTATCTATTTATCTATATGTCTATGATGTTCTACAATTTCTGTGTTCAGATCAGTTCCCCACTTTACAAAGTAAGATGCGTGTGGTGTTGAGGGTGGAGGTTGAAGCCGTGAAGTTTCTGAAAGAGGAACCGCTCAGACTGGAGGCCTTGTTGAAACGCTGCAGAAGCATCACCAATACCCTCACCCTTCTACGAAGGTAAAACACACACACACACACATAAACATTTACTCCAATGGCAAGCCGTTTTGACCTTTATTCATTCTCAGGATATGAATTCTTGATATCAACAAATCAATTTTCACTAGTTAAAATGTTAATTCTTGATATCAGGAATCAGATTTCCACTAGCAACAACATTAATTCTTGATATCAACAATTCAATTTCCACTTGTATAAACTATAATTGTTGATATCAAGAATTGTATTTTTACTGGTGAAATCTCGCCATTGGCTGCCATTCAAATTCAATTGTTGATATCAAGAATTCATTTCTTACTAGTTGAAATTCCAGTTTCACATTTCAGGAATTATATGCTTACTAGTAAAAATGCAAATTTCTGATATCAACAATTACATTGTTACTAGTGCAAATGTCTATTCTTGATATCAACAATTGAATTGCTACTGGTAAAAATGTTATTTCTGAAATCATGAATGTGATTGTTACTAGTAAAGAAAGCTGTTTTAGATATCAGAAATTATACTGATATCAGGAATTCATTTTCAGATATCAGAAATGAATATTTTTACTAGTAGCAATTCAGTTGTTGATATCAAGAACAGACATTTGCACTAGTAACAATGTAATTGTTGATATCAGATATTTGCATTTTTACTATAACAATTTTTACTAGTAAGAATTGTATTTCTGATATGTGAAATTGGAATTTCAACTACCGGTAGTTAAAAATCAATTCTTGATATCAACAATTGAATTTGAGTGGCAGCCTATGGCGAGATTTCACTAGTGAAAATACAATTACAGATATAAAGAATTATAGTTTATACTAGTGGAAATGTAATTCTTGATATAAATGGCTTGCCATACACTCCTGTTCAGATCCGTTCCCTAGTTCCATGCCTAAAGTATTCCTCAGTGTGTGTTTGTGTACAGGCAGGTATCAGAGGGTGTGTGGAGGACACCTGATGACTTCAGTAGTTCAGTTTCCAGCGCGAGTGAAGCTGATTTCAGCAGGAGCTCTGATCTAGATATCCTCACCAGCCCCTCTCTAAATCTGCCCGACCTAGGGGGCTCCTTAGCGGGCACTGCCACTCTTTCTGCCTCCCTGGGCACTAATACCACAAATCCTGGTCTAACGAGTGCCTCTAGTATAGGTAAACAACATAAGTTTCACATTCTCTTTGATGTACTGACTCCCAGTCCTGGGTAGTAACTGATTACATGTAATCTGGAATATGTAATCAGATTCCCAACATTAAATCCTTACTACATATATATATATATATATATATATATATATATATATATATATATGTATTTGTATTACAAATTATTTATATTATGATATCGTGTATATTTATATTACAAACAAGTTGGGTCAAAAGTGATCAAAAAAGTAAATAGATTATGTCACCTAAAATGTGTAATGTAATAGATTTCATTATTAAAATGTAATTTGTATTCAGTCATAGACTACAATTTGTGAGTAATCTACCCAGAACTGTTGATTCATTTAATTAACTGATATATTTAGAAAACATGGAACATTTATTGGTTGATGGATATAGTAATTTATTTCGTTAGATGATGGGCTGATTAATTGATTGACTGATTGATTTTAGGAGGTACCACAAGTCTATCTAACGTGCTCGGCTCTGCCATTGGAGCCAGTATGGCCAGCAGTGGCATTCCCGGCAGCACAACGCTGGGAAACTGGCTGGCAGGTGCCGGGGCGACAGATCCCATCATGCCTGAACTGGACGGCACCTCCGCTGGAGCAATAAAGACCAGTGGCCTGGAAGATCTGCCCATACGCAGAGAATCTGACAAAGGAGTGTCCGTGGAGGTTCGACTGGTAATGAACACTGGGATTTTACATTTGCGCTTGCATGGTTGTCAGAAAACATATGAATATTTACAGAAGGAGGGTTTAGTAAAGTTATATTATTACATTTATAGTTCTGTTTAATAACCGTTTCTCTAGCTGGGACTTATTTAAAGTTTGTGAACACCTGTAAATCTTTGTAACACGTGTGTGTCTTTAGGCTGCAGAGCGAGACTGGGAGGAGAAGAGAGCCAGTTTAACTCAGTTCAGCGCTCAGGACATCAACCGTCTACTGGAGGAAACTCAAGCTGAGCTGATGAAGGCTATTCCAGATCTGGACTTCGCTGCCAAGCAGATCACCAAGCCGGCTGTACCACCGAAACCCCAACTCTCCTCCCTCCCAGCACCTGGTTCAGCATCCTCCACCCCCAGCTTAACACCCGAACATCAGCCCAGCAAAACCCCGCCAAAACCACCCAGCAAAGACGGCATCCCACGCAGGGGATCGGGTGAGATTACATTATTAACCGCACCATCAACCTACAACAATTGCCTAATTATTTTTATGTTTTTAAGAGTTTCTTGACTCGTTATAGATTCTCACAATTGCAAGAATATCTCTTGATTGCTTTATTAATGACAGAAACTGGCTTATGATTTTGGCAATAGTGCTTTAAGATTTGACTGATCGATAAACAGATGATTGGGGTTATTGATTGATTTGATCAGGGGAGCTGACCGTGCCACGGTATCGTACAGAGAAGCCGTCAAAGTCTCCGCCCCCTCCTCCTCCACGGCGAAGTTTCCCATCAGGCCTTGGGCTAACTACCAACAGCAGCGGAGAAGTGATCACCATAAACAAGAGTGTGAAGGCAAACAATGATTTTCTAAAGTTCTAAATCATCTTCAAACTTTTTAGGCACTTTAAAGGCATGGTGTTGATTATGTGCACCAAATTTTGTGCCAATTCTTCAAAGCATTCAAAAAACATCACAATTTACAACAATATTTTGAAATCAGTATCAACAGATTCTGCATGACCCAAGGAATCTGTAGATCATGAGTTATGAGCATTTCTCAAGACCTGTAGGTTGGGCTGTTCCCAAATTTGGCATGCACCCTCATATTATGGAGCTGATGAAGTGTACCAAGTTTTGTTTTGATGGATTAAAGTCTTGCCAAGATATAGCATCTAATCTAATTTTAGGTCCGAATGATTACATTATCATAATTTGAACAAAAAGGAATATCAAATTTTTTTGTGCAGCTCAGTCCAGTGATTTTGTTAAGAGCTGAATACATTTTGAAGGAGGAGTAGCATAGTAACAAATTAAAATGTTTTATTTTCTTTTCTTCTTGATATCTTGCAGTTCCTGCATGTTTATTAGGTTGCCCTATTCATGCATATTTTACTTTTATAGAAGATTGAGAATAGAGAGGAGGCTGAAGTACCGACCCAATCCCAGACGCCACCCGTTAAACTGAGACGCCCATCGACCTCCGACGGACCCCGACCTTCGTCCACACCTCCAGTTATCGCCGCTTCTGGGAAGAAGGAAGATGAGGATGAAGATGAGAAGATAATGGCAGAGCTGGAGGTAAAAAGCTGATAAACGGCTTTCTAAAGGATGACATAGTGTCACCATTTAGTATGTGTATATACATATAGGAGCTATTTGAGATGACATTGAGGTACAGAACCTCACTCGTGATTGGTTGGGTGTTCAATAAATACATAAGTACTAATTTTGATTGTTTTGTCCAACTTTGACACCAGATATTTGGGAATAATGTTTTTTTTTTTTTCATTCTTCTCCAAACTCAAATTACATCAATGCGCTAATCCACACACACCAACACGACAGGCGTTTCAGAGAGCCCCAGTGAGACTGAGGGTCACTGCTCAGGCCAAAAACCCTGCCGAGGTCACTCCTAACAGTGTTGACAGGGCAGGCCAGTGGATCAGCAACTCTCTGTGGAGAGAGGTAATGTGTTAACTGCCAATCCTCCCTCTCAGGCCTTCCTATAACGTGAGGTTTGGAGGTTTTTCCTGAAGCTTACTAATGCACTCTGACACACAATCTATTAATCTGTCATCTCTTCAAGTCTTGAATCAGCTGTGCATGTTATTTAGACAAGCTTGAGTGAAGTTTAGTATTGAAACTCAGTGATAAAAACAAACTGGGACTAAGTTTGTAACTAAGAACTATCTAATATGTGAAAGTCTGTTTCCGCCTCAGAGATGTCTTTCTCTTAATTGCTTTATTATATTATAATATAATATTACATATTTTACAATAATAATAATATAATTTTACTTAATAATAATAATCAATATTATTTTCTAAAAAATGCACATTTCTCTTAACTGGTTTAATAATAATAATAATAATAATAATAAAGATTAAGCAAATAAACAATTCTAATATATTATTTAATAATAATAATATAAAAATGATGATGATTATTTTCTCAAAATTGCAAATGTTTCTCTTAATGGCTTTGTTTATTAAATAAAGCAATTAAGTATTACGTAATTAAATATATAATAATATGTTTATTAAATAATTTATTTAATAATTATAATAATTTATTTAATCTTATTTATGATATATTCATATCATTATTAGTAATTCTCTTATTTTTATCTCTTACCATGTGACTTTATATTTCACAATATGACTATTTCTTATTTTAAACTCTCACACAATTAGTTTTATTTATGCTCTAAGGTAGAAATACGCTTCCACTGATTGCTTTCCAGTCGGTTCAAGATATCTCATAATCGCGTATTAACATGTTGTCAAAAATATTTACGTTTGAAAAATATAAACTCTGTAACTGCAAAAGATACGTGCAAATAATTATTACGGAAATAACATTCTGACATAAGTCAGTTTCTTTTTAAGTTAAGCTGTTGGAATAAACAGCTTGATATCAGTCAAGGTCATCTCTTTTCCTCTCTCACTCTATCTTTTGTTATGTCAAACTGTGCCTCTTGAGCACAGTGACAGTAATGTTGTGACACTGTTATAGCAAATCAATTTTAACAAGCTTAAAGCCTTTAAACAAAACTTTTAAGAGTCAAGAGCAAACATGCAACACAAGAAAACATGTCAGTTACTGCCGTCTAAATGAACTCCTGACTGTACCTGCTCATCCATCTCCACAGCTTTTCTATATCTTTCTTACCTTTTGTACTTGCCTCATTGTCACTCATGCTGTTTACCGTATCGACAAGCCATTTGTTACAAGAAACTATAGCAGTAGCGACCAATAAATTCAGAACTTGTGAAGAAAACGTTGCAGGTCTATTAGACGGAGATATCCGGACAGCCTGTGTCTGTATATGTACTGTATGTGAGTGTCTTGTTGTATTGTGATGAGTACTACTAATTTCTCGTAGAAGTGTGAAACAGTGCTAATCTCAGCTTCCTTGCACACATGCAGGGTGTCAGTCAACACTACTGCTGCATGCTGGTCTATAGAGATTCCCTGTGCCTCTTTCTTTCATTCAATTAGTGTTTCTATTTCTATTTCTTTGGCTCTGTTCCAAAACCTAGCAAACTGCGTGCACATATGCAGCAACCGAACCGGTCGCTGATGGATCAGTGACTGATTTGAAATGCTCTTCATGGTTAGCGTTCACACAATTAGTGCTCCTCACGTGAAATGCCGATGAGTCTCGACTAATGCTCGCAGTTTGTTGCCGTTCGAATGATGCTTTGGTAACGGCTTGGTTCTGCTGAGCACAAATGTGTAGTGCATACTACGAAATTGTGTATTTTCAACTAGACGTAAATTATTTTTCGAAGATTATTAAAGTATGTTTTACAAGAAAATACATTTACATTTCTTCATTTGGCAGACGCAAAGCGACTTACAAGTGAGGCAATTAGGGGTTCGGTGTCTTGCTCAAGTCATGGTATCGAAGGTGGAGAGAGTGCTGTTCATTGACAATCCCCACTTTCAATTCCTGCCAGTGTGGGAATCGAACCGGCAACCTTCAGGTTACAAGCCCGACTCCCTCACCATTAGGCCACGACTACCCCACGACTACTACTAATATACAAGCGATTTCTGAGTGAAACTTGTTTCAAAGTAAAAACTACACCATTTTTTTCCACCTAGGGCACAATAAACAGGCGACGATATCCTATAGACGAGCCCCGAGCCATATTCAGGGGCCAACATTGACTTTTGACATGGTATTAAATATTAAATGGCATTCTTTTGGGTAACACTTTACTTTACAATGTCCCTGTTACACATTTTACATGTAGTTACTGTAGCAATAGCAGTAAATTATGCATAGTTACATGCAACTAAACCCTAAAACCTTCGCCGGGAGTTTGATTGACAGGCAATCTGACCAATCATAACGCTGAATCCGTCATTTTGTCTGACTAACAACTAACTAACTAACACATTAGTGTGGTGAGGGCCTAGTGGTGAGGGAGTCAGGCTTGTAACCTGAAGGTTGCTGGTTCGATTCCCATGCCGGCAGGAATTGAAGGTGGGGATTGTGAATGAACCGCACTCTCTCCCACCTTCGATACCATGACTAAGGTGCTCTTGAGCAAGACACCTAACCCCTAATTGCTCCTCCTTGTAAGTCGCTTTGGATAAAAGCATCTGCCAAATGAATAAATGTAAATGTAACAAACCAAACTGGAGAGTTAATAAATTAAGGTCGGTGTACTTTACTTTAATGGTGTATTGATGTATTTCTAATGGCGAAACAACATACCTTCTAATGTTAATTCATATTTATTACTAGTAGGAACAGATCGGTTCATGTGCCGCTTGAACTGAGCCCTCATTAAAGAGCCACAAAACGGAATTTGTTTGAATTTCTTAAAAAATTGCAACATTGTAAAGCTGAGACTTTGCTTCATACCAAAAGTAACCTGTTCTGTCTTGTCTGTCGACACGTTGTCAGTGTCTTTTGCTCCGCGATGTATTTTTCACTCTGAGAACGTGATGTGTGGCGTGAGAGCGCCATGTTGTCGGACAAAGGAACAGAAACTAAGGGGGGGCGGGTCTTATACAAGTAGTTAATATTACTCCATACCGTATTTGTATAATTATAATAACATTACTCAATATAAATTGTATAATTACACTGTAACAGGGACACCCTCAAAAATAAAGTGCAATCAATTTATTTTGTTGTGATGATGATAAAAATAATACTTACTATTAATTAAAATAATATTTCCATTATTATTAATTACTACTACTACTACTACTACTAATAATAGTGGAGATATCATTATTAATTAATATCCAATTAGTTTTATTTTCACACTAAGGCAGAGATGGGCTTCCATTCCACTAATATCTTACCAATCAAAAGCAAAATGCAACGCTCACATATTCTTAGTAAAATTGTGTGGCACAGCCTTCACATCAGGAGCAGAGATGTTGTCTTGGTGGGCAGAGCACTGGGCTTTGGAGCAGAGCTTTCATCGTGACACTCTTCCTCCAACAAACGTGAATTATTCAAACTCTGTCCCATGGCTAAACAAACACGGTCATTTTCCAACCCGGCCCAACCTGCTGTTGTTTATTCATGTTTGTTCTCTCTGGTTCTCAGCCTGCAGGCACTCCTCCGGGCTCGGCGAAACTGGTGCAGCCATCTGCCGCGTCTCGTCTGCGACACCTACAGCAGAGCAGCCTGGAGCGCCGGAACAGGAAGCAGCAGGAGGAATTCCCTAAGCTACAGCAGGGTCAGCAGCAGGTATTCCACTTCTAACAATAGCTGCACCCTGCTATCGCGCAGTAGGCCGCCCGACTGACGCTCTCGCTGACTTTACCTCTGATCTACGCTAAAAGGCACGAGTCAGAACTGTCGTTAAGTGCAAACTCATCCGTCGACTCCAATGACTGTAACACTTGCAGCTGAGCACTTACTTCCAGATAAGCTGCTACGTCTCCAGTTGCTGCGCAGATGTTACGGTTTTCCACTGTGCAATGGGGTTCAGTATGCACAAGTCCTCTGATTTCCCCGTACGCTCACAGATTATGTATTTTTCTCTTCCATGCAACATGAACTGTCCTTCCAGAAAAAACGAAACGGCACAATATAGTGTATCACAATGCCAGGGAATGACGCCAAAAGACGGTTGTTAAACTTTCTCTGTTTGTTTCTCCTCCGGGAGAAAAAGTCGAAGCTTAGACCAGAAATATGTTACGCAAGTACACAGATGCAAAATCTGAATAAATAAGAAATACATTTTAATTAATAAAATCGGAAATCAATAAGCACCCGTGTTTACTTACATTACCGTTCAAAATGATGGGGT
Organism: Opsariichthys bidens; assembly: GCA_037194245.1. Lineage (NCBI taxonomy): Eukaryota > Metazoa > Chordata > Actinopteri > Cypriniformes > Xenocyprididae > Opsariichthys > Opsariichthys bidens. Next base: position 12,943,259 of record CM074301.1, on the reverse strand, counting down.
CAGTTAGCTTTTTAATGTTTTTGAAAAAAGACTCTCAAGGCTGCATTTATTTCCTCAAAAATGCAGTGTAAAAATTGTGAAATATTATTACAATTTAAAAAACTGCTTTCTATAGGAATTTATTTTCAAATGTAATTTATTCCTGTGATCAAAGCTGAATTTTCAGCATCAGTCTTCAGTGTCACATGATCCTTCAGAAATCGTTCTAATATGCTGATTTGCTGCTCAAGAAACATTTTTTTGTAGAAACCATGATAGATTTTTTTTTTCAGGATTCTTTGAGAGCTCAAGAGAAGCATTTAATGCAATTCAATGCATCCCTGCTAAATAAAATGATTCATTTAAATTACCGACCCCAAACCTTTAAACTGTAGTGCACTTGCGTAGAATATTTTTCGGGCCTTAATGTCCTTTAATGTTTGGTTGGCATTTCAGTGGTGTTCAACATGCCAATGAAGTCGTAATGATGCCAGCTAATCGGGCAGATTGAAGTCCTTGTGCCATCTTTCAGTTTTCTTTTCCATCTATTTCACTCTTTGTCTATAATAACTATACTGGACTGAAGCACTATTTTGATGAGTACTCGAACTGTCACATCCCAGTTGAAAGAACCTTTTGTTCTGTTCCTTTCCTGTACTTATGACAAGACAGGTCAAGGTGATATGGCGTACGTGACCCAGATACTTTCGGACGTTGTCACTGGGATGCTTTAATGTGTCAAAGCTTTTGAAAGATTGATCAGAAAAGAGAAGGAATTGGAGATGAGACGTGTGCTTTGATCGTGTTTGGTTTTGGCCAGCTTCCGACCTGGAAAAATTTTGAATGTTAAAGTGAACATAAAACTGCTTTTACAATGTCTTAATCTGGCATATTTTGTCAGTTTAGTGAGGGGAAAAAATATTGGGTTGAAATCTAATCCATCAGGCATTCTATTCATGAATAGGGATTTTGTTTAAATAATGCACACTAAGTTTTGGACTAAAAGATCAGGAACACATATTATGAACATTCTATACGTTCTGTATAGCGATAGTTCATCCTAAAATGAAAATCATACAGCTTTAGAACAACAGCAGGGTGAGTAAATGATGACTTAATTTTCATTTTAGGGTGAACTGTCCCTTTAAGGTTCTGTCAGGACAGGTGCTTCATATAAAGAACCTTTTAGGGGTTCCCATTATGGAATCATTTCATGGATTTAGGTTTACTTCATTCATTTTTTTTAATTTTATGAATTAAAACCGCTCCTAAACATACTTTGTTACCAGGAAAAATGTAAATAACCCATTAAACATGAAAGTATTATGCTTTCAAGACATTTCTCCTTATAATAGAAGTTTATTTCCGCCACTAAATAAAAAAATGTAATTGAAAGGTAATTGCGACTTTTTATCTTACAATTCTGACTTTTTTTTTCTCGCAATTGTGAGATATAAACTCGCAATTGCATCTTATAAAGTCAGAATCATGAGATATAAACTTGATTCTTATAAAGTCAGAATTTTGAGATATAAACTCGCAATTGCATCGTATAAAGTCAGAATTTTGAGATATAAACTCGCAATTGCATCTTATAAAGTCAGAATTATGAGATATAAACTCGCAATTGCATCTTATAAAGTCAGAATTATGAGATATAAACTCGCAATTGCATCTTATAAAGTCAGAATTATGAGATATAAACTCGCAATTGTGTGTTATAATGTCCAATTGTGAGGGAAAAAAGACGGACATTTTTTTCTCAGAATTGTGAGTATTTTACACAAATTCTGACTTTATATCACACAATTGCGAGGGGAAAAAAAATTAGAATTGTGAGATAAAAAGTCGCAATTACCTTTTTTATTTTTTATTTTTTATTTCATGGCAGAAACAAGCTTCCATACCTTATATACGAGATAAAGGGTTCTTTAAATTTGAGTCAAGAACACTATAGGGTTCTAAATGGAACTCCATTGATCCTTTTTTGAATTTTATGCTTATTTGAAACAAAATGGCTTTTAATTTAGAATCACTCAACGTTTAGAGGAAAATATGATCAAATTATGTAAATGAAAGTGAAGAGGAAACATTACCACTGCAGTGGTCCTGTAGTCTTGCAGTCTCTATCTATCACAGCAACTCGCAAAGTCAGCGTTGCCCAAAATCCATCCTGAAAGAATGAGAGGAGAGAGAGATTGCATGCAAACCCTGAGGGATGGAAGTGAAAAATTAGATGGAAAGACGGAGAAAAGGATGAGATAAGACGGCAAGGTTTCATTTCTGTCCTCCATCTTCAGTCATCTCACTCCTGCAGGGTTAATCTGCAGACTATTAGCTAACTGTAAGCTCAGAGTTAACCAGCCCACTGCAGTGGTTCTAATGCACTTCATGGAGCAAATTAATGTCTGCAAAACGAAAACACTCAATCTTTTAATTGGCAGCGACATGACTGCAAGATGTTTTACAGACAAGACAGTTAAAGGAACAGATCACCTAAAAACGCAGATTGTCATTTTCTCACCCTCATGCCGTGCATGACTTTCTTTTGGTCCACGAGAAGAATGTTTAAGCTATTTTCAAGGTGATTTTTCACCTTCAAAACACTAGAAAATCAGTCCATACGACGAGAAAGTAAGTCAAACAGGTTTGGGTGTATGAATGACAGAATGTTCATTTTTATGTGAGTTTCACACAGAAAGAGAGGTTTTGTCCATCTGCGATTCCTCTGTGTGGCTGGATGGATTCCTGCCTGTGTTGTTGTCAGGGATACCTGTCACCAAGAGGTGTTTCTAAGGCACAGACTGAGAGGATTAAACATGGAATGAGGCAAGCGGTCCCTGGATAGGCCAATTCACACTGTACCGACAAATGTCAACAGACACTTTGTCGGATCAGTGTGTTACCTATGTCTGTTGGCATTTGTCGGCACTTCATTGTGTGGTCGTGGACATACCATAATCTAGTGATTGTCCGTGTTTGTCGGCGTCTGTTGCTGCGGTGCGAATTGGCCTTAGAGCAGCCAGTCTGTGATTCCTGCATTCCACACATTTTATAAACGGTGACTGCTTATATTGTATTTAAAAGTGTCTGCCAGAAGCATCAATGTAATGGTGTACTGTGTTCTGACTGTTCTTATGTAGGTGATCAAAATTTGGAACTCGACACGAAAACTGGCAAAAATTATTTTAAAGTCTCAGTTGAAAACACTTTTTCATTAGTCAAAACTAGTGCACTGCATAATAGGATATATACTGTAGAATTCAGTATCCAATCCATGCAGTGAGAGCTTTGTATTATTTACAAACTGTGCACAGTATACTTGTTGCCAATGTTATTTTAGTATTATTTATATACTACTATAGTATTAATATTTTGAATGAGCTTTTTTTATATATTTAGTTATGTCAGTTACTTAATAAGTTATGTCATTTTTATGAATTTAGGCTTTAATTTATTTAGTTTAGTTGCCAAGGCATCCTTTTTAATTCTCTTAGTTTGACATTAAAGTTGTATTTTATTTCAGCTTTATTTCAATTAACGGAAAGATTTTTAATAGTTTTAACATTTACACTGCAGGTTTTGCCCATTTGCGATTTGTTGACTATATATACACGATTCTTTTGGGGACCGACTTATCTTTTTTTAAAATGTGACCCATATCTGATATCTGCATTTACACTATACACTTGGCGAAACAACCCAAGGTAGGTGTACTGACCCAGAAAAGCTTAGGCTGAAAAGGAAGTAAAAACTGATTTGCAATGGATGCAGACGAAATCATAATCCGAGCTCTGCTGTCTCCCCAAAGGCTCAAAAAACATAAACTTTAGCTTGACTCCACTGCGCCATTAAAAACAGTGTTGGGGAAAGTTACTTTTAAAAGTAATCCATTACAATACTTAATTTCTCCCTAAAAAAGTAACTAATTCCGTTACTTAGTTACTTTTTATGAAAAGTAATACGTTACCTTTTCTCACCTGTGCTGGGCTTGTTTCTTTGTCTTTTAATAACAACAATAAAAAGGTTTATTTTGGGCAAATGTAAGCCTTTCACATCAAAATTGAAACGAACAAGCCTAAAGTGGACGTAAATGCATATTTACGCTTGTACAGTAGAGGGCGCAGCTCAAACAAACCATTCTGGATTGAAGAGGAGGAGGAAGTTCAACGCTCTTATTTCTAAATCTAATCTAAATTATTTATTGCTTATTAGCACGGTTCAAATTTGATCATTGAAAGTCAGCAGCAAAGATAAAGTGAGATTAAATCCATAAAGTATATTTGTGTAATTTAATATAGTTAATTACTACAGGTTTGCGTAAAAGTTATTAGTCATTTTGAGGAATAATGAGCTAGTGAGTAAATACACGTTCGCATATAGTCTAGAACTACAGCAACCGTCATGTTCACACAGCGCACGCAACACCTCTGCGCTTTATTTCTCTCAACATGACAGGAGAGCTGTCGGCCAATGAAGGTAACTTGCATTACTTATTTCAAAAAGTAACTTTTTGAAAGGGATTTTTTGTTATAAATTGAAAAAGTAGTGCATTACTTTACTAGTTACTTGAAAAGTAATCTGATTACATAACTCAAGTTACTTACATTTACATTTTACATTTAGTCATTTAGCAGACGCTTTTATCCAAAGCGACTTACAAGTGAGGAAAATTCTTCATGAATTGGCAAATAACACAGGAAGTGCTCACAATACAAGTTTCATACATTGCTCAGTACCATAAGCTAGAGTAGGAAGGGAAAAGGGAAGGAAAGGTTTTTTTTTTTTTTTATGAGGGGATTAAGTTATTAAGGTATTACTTGTGGTACGTTACCCCCCACACTGTTGAAAACAGTCATGTGATCGCGGTTGGTGGACGTCATTTGCCACGTCTCGCATCGACGGGAATATCCGATCAGTCCGCTTGCATGGCAGATGCGAAAGCTCGTATCCCATTCATTTCCTCATATGAATGAGGCCTGAAGTCGAATCAGTGGAATCAGTGCTTTTGTCCTGCTTACACGTCCGTGGGTCATATATCCGATCAGAGGCACACGGTTCGAAAAAATCAGATTTGGGTTACTTGGACAATGTAATGTAAATGCGGCCTCGGTGTATTTACTTTAAACTAGACATGCTAACTGAATCGCTCGTTTGCTTTGTTGCTGCTAGCGAGTGATTAAAGCCGCTGCTAAGACGGCAGTACTGTACAAGACTTTGTTTGTTCTCTAAAGGCAGCGTCCACATTTGTTTTATTCTAATACCCTTCTGGAATGGCCTCTAATCTTCGCCTGACTGTGAGCGCGCAGGCAGCTGTCTTGATCAGCGCCGACAGCAGATCAGTCTCGTCTGTGTGCTCAGTGCTGTAAGCACTGCGGTCTCAGCCACAACAGGACACAGTTCGCAGTCATCAGTCAATGACGAACAACTCCGGCTTTGTTCCCAGGCAAAGATCTGGCTAATTTGGCAAGTCACAAAGTGGGGCAGACCGTCCTCTCCCGGAAACGGAGCCTTCGCTCGGGCTTAATGGGAGGTCTGTGCCATGAAACGGACAACAGAGCGTCTGGACGCTCGCTCGGTTGACCATTTTGGCTCACTGAGGGCAAACACAGAAGGCTGTGAAGATTCAGGAATATTTATTCTTGAAAGGTCAAATTGTTTGTTGACCCTGAGCGCAAAGAAATGTCGGTGTTTGTGTCATTTTCTCGGCCTTTTTCAGTGCTGTGTTTGTGTCTCGGGGGTTTTGAAGGACCTCGCTGTAGATGTTTAATAAGGTGGAGGGAATCGTGCTCACTTGCTTGTAGAGACGCTCTCGGCGCTGCTTTCGCTGAGTGCCCTTAAACAAACTGAGCGCTGTGGGGAGCAGTGATGTGGAAAAATTATTCAGACTGATTTTCTGTGCGGAGTTGGTGCTTCTGAGCTTAGCTTGCTCGTTTGTTAGCAAATACTTTATTTGCATATATTGCAAAGCTGCTCTGGCAAATAATTATTTCATCAGAGAGAGGAAAAAAACCGAGGATTAAAAATAAATAAATAAATAAATGCTGCTAGTCAGCCACAAAGATTTACAGCAGATTTGTCAGTCCACAGTGAGAGCAAAAATGCTGCGATGTCACTCAATCACAGCCAATCAGAATGTATTTGTTTTTGAGTGAGATTTCACTATGGGTGTGGCTTTTTTGTAGTGGTTGCAGATAGTTTAAATGCTCGATTTAAAATGATTTCAGCCTCTCTTTTTTTTTATCTCATCAGTTTAGATTGATTTTCACTTAATGTGGCATAGTTAAAATGTTTCTCTGCCCATATTTCCAATCAAAATCTGAATATTAGTGTGATTTCAGAGGTTGTATCCACTGAACTCACTTTAAATCAATCAGTTTTATTTTAGTATTATTTATATACTATTATAGTATTAATTAATAATTTGGTTTAGCATTATTTCGATATTTTCTTTTTCATTTTTAATTTTTGTTCATGTTTTAGCAATTTTATGTGCTTTTGTCATTTGTTAGTTTTTTTATTTTTCCATTTAGCTGTATTTTATTTCCCGTTTTAGTCATTTTAGTACTTCAACTTATTTTATTTCAGTTGGTTGCCAAGGCTACTAGTTAGTTTATCATCTAATATTTATATTTTATCCTTTATTTCAATTAACAAATTCTAATAGTTTCACATTTAGTGTATTTTTTTTAGTTCAATATGTTGAGACCATTTTTTTTTTTTTGGCTGAAAAACTATTTGGATAACCTCAAAATCATTTTTTTACATTGACTATCTATGAAGAAAGACTGCCTCCTAGTGATCACTGTATGTATGACATACAATGTCTATGCTCAACATTTAGTGGACATATCAGAAAGATTGCACTGGAAATGACAATGTATTGATTGTTTCTTTCTTTTCTCTTCTTTTATCCACTCACCTGTCCTAACTTGCTTGTATTTTGTCCCTAGTCCATCCTTTCCTGACCTTTTCTTATTATGCCGAGGTTATTAATATGGCTAACACAAGCCCTGCACCTATACGAGTAAAGAAAGTTCTGCCATTTTTTAGACTTAGCAAGTAAATAGGTCTTTAATTCTATTTAGGATAATGAATAAGAATTTAATTGCCTTTATCCAGCACGGTCAGTTTTTTGATTTTTGGTCAAACCTCCATTTCCTTTTCTGCCTCACGGCCTCAGATTGCCCTAGCTTTGCCAATCTTTTTTTTTTTTTTTTTTTGTACTGGCATGTTGACTATCAGCCTCCAAGTACTGCCCTGAGTGGTCCTACATTACCCCCCTTTTACCTTGAGATCTGATCCTATCTAAGGTGAACGCTTCATGGCGACGATGACCCTAGAAACCAGGGGAAGCACAGGTGACCTCTGATCCTAAATCACACATGGAAGTAAAGCATCTCCGCAGCTAAAGCAAGCACAACACATCAGTACTGAAGAGCTTTGACAAAGGTACGAGTCTAATTGTAATTTTATAGTAAAGTCTCATAGAAAATAAGCTGGTCGGATGGTTTCAAATAAGAGCCAATATATGTACACTGAATAAACAATGTAAACTATATGGAATATTAAACATGAAGCAGTTACAATCCATTAATGTAATCGTGAAACACTTTCGGATGAATCTCATGAAAACAAGCCCAGATCATATATGACCCCAAAATTTAAAAATTATTATTATTATTATTTTTTTTAACTTACTTTCAGGACCTTATTTAATTATAAAGATGTTTTGCATTTATTTTATGCCATTTAAGCATATTTCACCCCAAACATACACAATGCCTCCTTTATAAAACAATCTGTGATCTTGGACTTTTTAATAATATCAAATCCTATCAAAAGATCGAGGAAAAACTCATTTCTGACCCCTTTACGCAAAAAAATGATTTTTTAAACTTTTTTAATTAGGGGTGAAATATGACTTGGAAAGTTTCATGAGATTCGTCCTTTAATTTGGGTCAGTGTTAGATAGTATACCTGTATAGAATTAATCTCAGAAGACTTTACTTTCTATAAAGAAAAATCTCTATTTAATTAGAAAATGTGTTGCACGACTGCAAACAAAACATGTTACCTTACAGTTAAATACAGCAGTTAAAATCGTCAAGCTATTGACAAGATAATTGGTGAATATTTATCAAGAATAAGCTAGATATTTTATATAAGATTAGCTTTTGTATTTTTATACTAAAAAGGGAGAATGTGTTAACATTACCAGGATAACGTGAGGTACATGCCTTATCCAAATTCGTATTGTATGAGTTCTTGAAAAGCAAATGATGAAGAATGAAACCTGCGATCTAATGCTATGTGAATCAAATCGATTTTCCGTTTCCCCCAGTGGATTTGAAGTTATATTTTGTTATTTGACAGCACATTACAATGTACATGCGTGAAGCACTTTGTGTCGCTGGGATGTATTCTCAGCGTTGCTGTATAATGAATAACCAGTTGACGGTGAATAATAAATTGCTATAGACTGTTTAGATCAATATTCCGATAAATCGACATCTCATTCATATTTGATGAATGCGAAGGGTTTGTAAACAACAGCCCCACTGCCATTGATTTTCCACTTTCTGTTAAATAGTATATATTGCTACATTGTATGTGTATATATATACATACATACATTTAAGATGCTATAGTTTGGTGGCCGTGTCCATCAGATGCCGGATACATACCTCATTAATTTGTTTTTCGTGTCTTAAAATGACTTCATTGAAGTAGAATAGACCCAAACTCTGATACAACAAACATCCAAGCACCATATGCTGTGTTAACACACTGATAAATGTGCGAAATACATGTACAAAACAACAGAAGAACTGTGTAACTGTATATAAACTGTACGATCATGAATATGTTAATTTAGGGTATTTTTTGTAAACTTTTTTTTCTACCAAAAGAGTTCGAGAGTTCTGAACTGCATGTAGATAGTTATCTTCACAAAGTCTGCATGCAGAATCCTCTCTCTGTAAGTTCTGTTTACAAGTGTAAGATAGATGGACTTCTGAATTGTTAAAGAGAAACTCTTTTTTTTTTTTTTAAATAAATATAGTTCTATGTGAGTAGACGGGTCCATCAGATCCTTTTCACTGTTGTCTAATCTGTAAGAACCCATTCAAGCATTCCAAACCTCTTTGGTGATTTAACACGTCAGAAAAAATAACCCCCATTTTTCATTAATGCAACATATAGAATGTATATAAATCTATCGACAACTTCTTGTGATAAAACAATAACAAAGTGCGAATGCAATGTTGACCAATAGAAATATATCTACATGGAAATGTTATAATGCAAAAGTTGTTTTAATGTTGAAAAAACCTCGTCTGGTTCTGTATGTACAAGAGACTGTCGGTTTTGAATGTTCTCGTGCTGTTTTTGTGACTATTAAAGTGGATATCTTCTACTGCAGTCTTGTGTTATTCAGAAATGATGTACTTTTTATTTGTAAACCACCGGTTTTTCTGTATAAAATCTTTATTATGTAATACATAATGTCTTTAGAAAGAAAAAGACTGATTCGTATGAAAATAATGAAATATGCACAAACTAGACAAAACTAGTTTTCAGTAGTGGGTGTAAGCGTACAGTACGAATACATCATGTAAATATCAACATAAAGTGTGTAAATGTAAAATGTAGCTGTTGTTAAAGGGTTCATCTGACAAAACCTGTCAAGAATATGTCATATTTCACCATTTAAAGTCAAATTCTTTCAATTATATTATTCAAATAATTACATTATTTTAGGCAAAATGTGAATTATAAAAGCACATGTTCTTGACAGGTTTCTTGAGTTTACCCTGAAAGTGTTTGCTAAATTGAAAATAAATAGTTAGAGCTTAACGTAGCTGTTTAAATATTTATTGTAAACTGTTTTTGGCTTCATTAGTTGTGTCCGTTCGTCCGGGAGTCGTCGGAGCTGTGTGCGTTTCACAGAGAGATGTCTGACGACACGGGAAGCTGCTGAGCTGGTTTCCATTTGGCGCTCCGTCTGCCTCCGTCTGCTCTGATATACGGCTGGTTCCTCAAATCTGCACGCACACATCGCGAATGCAAATACACGCAGTCAGAAAACCCCCCTGATGAAGATGTCTTTGAGCTTTTCAAAAACTTCAAAAAGGGAAACGTCAGATCTACAAGGAGGAACTGAGGGAGGCACTTGCAGTGTTACAGAAGAGCAAAGCCGACACGGGTAGCAGTGTCTAGATGAAGAGCGATACCTTCAGAGACAGAGGAGAGGAAACCGTAGAGACGGTTATAAAGAACTCCCATCACAGAGCAGACGAGACGAACGCTTCCCAGAACGGGCCGTAAACGGCACCGTCTGCAGAGCTGAGAAGCAGACAGAGATGTTAGAGGAAGGCGGAAGGGAGACAAATTGAACTAAATACACATATACTCGGAATATCAAAAGCAGAAAAGTAGAGTGACAGAAATAGCTGACAACTGAAGAGAGAATTAGACTAGGCAAAGAATCCCAAGAAGTAGAACACAAAAGTCTTGTGAAAATATTTGTTCGAACAGATTGTTCTGGATAAACCGAATTCTCCAGTACATCAGTGTGCAGTTTGGACCTATATGTCAACATACTTATGGTTTGTAAATATATTTATATTTGCATTTATAATATTACAGTTTTTAATAATATAAATGTAAATATTAAAATAATTGATTATAAATATTATATGTACATATTTATTTTATAGTATATAGCAATCTCTACACATGAATTAATGTTTGAAAATATAGTATATAAATATATTTACATTTTTATAATATACATTAGTCTTTACAATATTAAATATTAGTATATTAAATATTTCACATTTCTATGAGATATAAATATATTTCAAAATATAGTTTTATATACATTTAGAAAGTGTAAATATCTAATTTTACATTTACAATATTTAATTCTAATGACAAAATTAAATTAAAATAAATGCATTTCAATATATAATAAGCAAATATTATATTTACATGTAAAAAATGTATTTTTATTGTACTAGATACAGGAGTCTTTATACACATATTATATAAATGTTTTAATGTATTTATAGTTTATAATTATATTTACAGTTTATAATATACCTTAGCCTTTACAATTATATATATTAAATACATTTCTATATATTTATAGATTATAAATATATTTATATTTAAAATAATTATACCATGAATGAGTCTATATAAATGTATATTATACAAACATATTTCAATATGTTTGTAATTGCTACATAAACTATAAATATATTTACATTAATAATATTTTATATTTTTATATTATAAATGGGCCTTTATACAACAAATATTTTTGTATAAATATGTATTAAAAATATATACATTTGTATGAAGAACCATTTATACTATAAAAATATTATACATGTAAATACAATATATACTTTTTCTATAAATAACCATGTATACTATAAAAATATTTATATATATTCTGTTGTTGACAGTATCTTTTTCTACTCATCATTAACAAATGTATCAGTAGAATCAAATAAATGTCATTTAATGTCATCATTTCTGACCATTCTGTAGAAAACAGAATGAAAAAGAATTTCAAATTTTATTGTTTTATTATAATTTTTTTTTTTTTTTCAATTTTTTAACACTTTTCTCCTGAACTTTTCTGGGACCCCCTACTTTGGCGTAAAGGTATGTGTCGGGTTTTATTTGCGGCATTTATAATAAAACCCCTAACCGTGGTAAAATTCAAAGTTAGGGCACTGGTTTTATCCAACCACAGTAAGTTGACTTTTGAACCCTGACCCCAGACTGACCCGTGATGATGTCCTCAATGGCCCCGTCTTTTCCCTCTCTCACGAGCGGCGACATCTGCCTGCGCTTCAGCTCTGCGATCAGATCCACCTGTGGTAAGCGTGGCGGCGCAGGCATCTGTTGGCATGAACAGACTGGTAAGATGTCTTTATATTTCACTTCCTGTTCTCTGTCACTTCTGTCTCTGTCTATCACGCATTACCTTATTACTCACTGATGTGATGGGAGGGTCAGAGATGGATAAATATACGCTGTCCTCATTCTCAGAGAATTTCTTCCTCTGTTTGTTCTCCTGTTCGGCCAGCTATAGAGAGAGTTTCATCAGTAAATCAACATGCTGGAGGACGGAGGACTGGAAAAACATTTGTACAAAGCAGCATGCCAAATTGCATACTATCTATACTAGATTATCAGATTAGGATTAGTGTATCCTAGTATGTTGAAAATAGCATGCCAGAGGTGGATGTTATCTTCTAGGGTGATTGAAGTAAGCCATGCTAATATCACTGTTATTTTACTAGTATTTATATATTTTTATAGTATTTATTAATATTTTGAATTGGCATTCAGTTTTCATTTAAATATTTGTTCATTTTTTTCTAGTTTTTACATTTATATTTTTTATTTTTTCTAGCTTTATTTATTATTATATTTAATATTAATTTTTAGATTTTATTTTAATCATTTTAGTACTTCAGCTTAGTTAACTTCAGTTAGTAGCCAATGCAAGATTATTAATTTTGATTTAAGTTTTTTTTTTATTATTTAACATTTATATTTTATTTTATTTCAGCTTTATTTCAATTTCTAAAAACTATTTTTAATAGATTTAGTTTTAATCAACAAAAAATTGCGCAAATTGAAATTGCGAATTGAAAAGACATTCAATAGAAACACGTCAATTTCGCAAATAAGTTCTGGCGCTCGCTTGTGGTGGTTTTTCAGGCAATTCGAAAAAGGAATATTTTGCAAAACTGCAATGGAAACAGTTTTTTTCCGCATTTACAGGTCATCTACCGTATGTAAAAGTTGATCATTCTTTAAAGAGGGCGCAGTATGTTTTGACAGAAGACGGGAGTTTTTCTTAAAAGACAAAAGTATTAAGACACTACTGGTTTCTAAAGAACAAAGAAATGCCACAATTTGAATTTAAAATCAAGACTTCGAAGCAGATAGAAGGGAGAAACACCCAGAATCACCTCATATGCGGCTGCTCCAAAGTATAAGGGGCTTTCCTATCAAATGCTTGGATAACATGCATACGTCTCCCTTGAGTAAAAATAACGGCTAGTGGAGTGGCTGGTTTATAGGTAAAGCTACAAACATCCGTTGCCATGATTTATTGTGAGAGGGGGAAAAAAATATGCATTAGTCGCATAAGATTGGTTAATGGAAACGCTGTCATTTCGCAATAGTATTTTACCGATATTTAGAAAATATCGCAAAAGTTTTGCCCAAATCTGTAGTGGAAATGCGCCTACTGGCTAATATTGGGCTACGACCATGTGCTTTTTTTTTTTTTTTTAATAAGAAAAGTGGCAAGGAACTTCCATAATGAATGTATGATACTAATGTATTTTAAGGTAATTCATTTAGCTGACACTTCAAATGCAGCACTTGAAAAAAGTGTCAAATACTGTTTTATGACTACTTTATGTAGTCAAAACCCCTATTTTATGTAGGCATGAGGTGGTGTCTAAGTTGCAACATCTAGCTACTGGGGTACCTCAGGGCTCAGTACTTGGACCAATTTTCTTCTCCATCTACATGACATCACTAGAATCTGTCATTCATAAACATGGATTTTCTTATCATTTTCTTATCTTTTATGTAGGCATGAGGTGGTGTCTAAGTTGCAACATCTAGCTACTGGGGTACCTCAGGGCTCAGTACTTGGACCAATTTTCTTCTCCATCTACATGACATCACTAGAATCTGTCATTCATAAACATGGATTTTCTTATCATTTTCTTATCTTTTATGTAGGCACGAGGTGGTGTCTAAGTTGCAACATCTAGCTACCGGGGTGTCTCAGGGCTCAGTACTTGGACCAATTTTCTTCTCCATCTACATGACATCACTAGAATCTGTCATTCATAAACATGGATTTTCTTATCATTTTCTTATCTTTTATGCAGGCATGAGGTGGTGTCTAAGTTGCAACATCTAGCTACTGGGGTACCTCAGGGCTCAGTACTTGGACCAATTTTCTTCTCCATCTACATGACATCACTAGAATCTGTCATTCATAAACATGGATTTTCTTATCATTTTCTTATCTTTTATGTAGGCACGAGGTGGTGTCTAAGTTGCAACATCTAGCTACTGGGGTGTCTCAGGGCTCAATACTTGGACCAATTTTCTTCTCCATCTACATGACATCACTAGAATCTGTCATTCATAAACATGGATTTTCTTATCATTTTCTTATCTTTTATGTAGGCATGAGGTGGTGTCTAAGTTGCAACATCTAGCTACTGGGGTACCTCAGGGCTCAATACTTGGACCAATTTTCTTCTCCATCTACATGACATCACTAGAATCTGTCATTCATAAACATGGATTTTCTTATCATTTTCTTATCTTTTATGTAGGCACGAGGTGGTGTCTAAGTTGCAACATCTAGCTACTGGGGTGTCTCAGGGCTCAATACTTGGACCAATTTTCTTCTCCATCTACATGACATCACTAGGATCTGTCATTCATAAACATGGATTTTCTTATCATTTTCTTATCTTTTATGTAGGCACGAGGTGGTGTCTAAGTTGCAACATCTAGCTACTGGGGTACCTCAGGGCTCAGTACTTGGACCAATTTTCTTCTCCATCTACATGACATCACTAGAATCTGTCATTCATAAACATGGATTTTCTTATCACTGGTATGCTGATGACACACAACTCTATCTCTCATTCCAGCCGGATGATCAGACGGTAGTTGCTCACATCTTAGCCTGCCTGACAGACATTTCTTGCTGGATGAATGACCATCAACTTCAACTCAACCTCGCCAAGACAGAACTGCTTTTGTTTTCGGGCCAATCCAACACTTCATCACAACTCATCTATTCAGCTAGTCTCATCAACCACAACTCCTTCCAGGACAGCCAGGAATTTTGGAGTTGTGATTGATGATGAGTTAAACTTTACAGACCACTTTGCTAGAACTTGTCGGTTCTGCAGATTTGAAGGTCGGACTATTGTAATGCTCTTTTGGAAGGCCTTCCAATATATCTTCTTGGTTTTAAACTCTCATAACTAGTATGATACATGCTGATATTAGCACTTAATAATAATTTCCTCACCTTATATGCTTTAATGAACCTGGCAAAAACAGGGAAGAACACAGAAGGGGGTGTGGATTTGGGATTCTCTCCGAAGTACTCCACGACTGAGTGATACACCTCCTGTAGAGAGACAAACAGAGCTGATTAAGCAGTTATTCATTACTGTGTCTTCTGATTTCAAAGTAGCACAGGACTGAATTCATCTCCACCTGTGCAGTTTTGCTGTCTTTAACCACAGAGTCCAGCAGACCGCCATTATTAGACATGAAGTTTGAGAGCACAGTGCTGTCTTTCTGTTGCTGGAACTCCTTACGGACCACTTCCATTCCCTTCTCCAGAGATTGCACATCTGCAAGGATGCTGTCCAGAGAGACTGAGAGAAAGATGCATGAACATTCAGGTCAGCTATAAATTTGTGCATTAGCTTTCATTTAGCAGTGCTTTCAGCAATTTGGGATTTGAACATGCAACCTTTAGGTTATTAGCCTGAATTTATAGCTTTGATCATTACGTTGAATTGAAAACATACTACCAGTCAAAAATGAGGAAAAATTAAGATTTTCTCATGTTTTTGAAACATAACAACAATTTTTAGCCCTTTCTCAATATTGACGCATTTCAATTAATTGTAAAATTCCTTTAAATTGAACTGAGTAATCCTTACATATCATAAATTAAGAACTTTAAATAAGTTTAAATTGAATTTTTTTCAAATTTATAAATACGAATCACATAAACTAAATGGTCCGTGCATCATATCAGACTGATTTTTGAAGGATCATGTGACACTGAAGACTGGAGTAATGATGCTGAAAATTTAGCTTTGGAATAAATTACATTTTAAAATATTTATTTTTAATATATTTCATAATAGTACTGTTTTTACTGTATTTATGATTGAAAAATGCATCCTTAGTGAGCATAAGAGGATTCTTTCAAAAATATTTAAACAAATTTAAAAACTTTTGACTGGTACCTTTATTTAATTTATTGTAGTCATATTGTAGGACAAAATAAAATGTGATCCATATAAAAATTTAACATTATGGACATTTATATGGAGATTCTGTTTAAATGAGCAACTAAATCCCCCAGCATCCCCTCCAAGACATGGTTAAAAAGTCATTTGAGGACAGCCACTGTAGTAGTCTACATCTTAACGCGTATTTATCTCCTGCAAAACGGACACACTTGAGCTGGACTGCTGAGTTGATGTGAATGCGTGAACACTCACCCAGCGCAGCTTTGTCCAGAAAGTGTAGTTCGGTGTAAAAGCTGTGCAGTTGAGGGTATTTTTCTTGTATGATGCTGACGATGAAATGCAGGAGTGTCTGTCTTCGATCTGTGGATTTCATGTCCTGAAGCTTAAAGTGAAAATGTGAGAAATGTGTTATAAATTACGAACGAACCCGCATGAACTGATAAAATATATACCTTGAATATATATATATCCAAAAAATGAGGTATGCATTTGTTTATATGAGACAAAATGAACTAAAACCATATGACAGCACAATATGTAAATTATCGGTTACACATTTTTTTAAGGTGTCTTTGTTACACTGTAATTATAAGTAAGTAATGAGTAATATTAATTAACTACATGTACTTACTATAGGGTTAGATTAGGGTTTGGTTTAGGGTTAGTTGCATGTAATTATCCATAATTTTTAGTTATTACTATAGTAACTACATGTAACAATGACACTAAAATAAAATGTTATGGGATTATCTATTAAAAAGACTTCTGGTAGATGTTGGAAGTGACACTAATAAACTAAACCTTTTAATCTGCTTTATATGTCAATAATCTCAAAAAGGCCAGCCATCATCATTTTCTCACCAAATCCAGACTTTGGAGTCGAAATCCATATGCTGATCCTCTCTTCCCACTGTTCATGTAATTCCCAAACGCAAGAATGATCTAGAAAATGGAGAAAGACCCGTTTTTGCTACAGATATTCTTAATAATCTCACATTAAAGTTGATTCTCTTTACCTCTAGAATCTTCTTCAGTTTGCTGGAGGATTTGATAGACATGGAAGAAGCGATGATGGCGTTTAATTGCTACAAAATAAGTAAACAAGCAAATAGATTTTAGATTTCACGTTGACCTAAAGTACACTGAAAAAAGACATTTCTAGTCATTTTCACAACTAATAATGTCACTAATGACAACTAAATGACATTTTGAAGACTGAAATAGCATTTTCTTGCAAACATACTCCAATAATTTTCATTTACAGCCTTGAAAAATCACTTTTACAGTGTGTAGTATGCATATATACTCACAGGTTTTAATACCAGGATGCTATTGCTGAAGTTTCCCATGAATGTAAGCGTGCCGATTCTCTGTGACAGACGTGGGATTTTGCTGAAGGCCACCATGAATCTGTCCTCCTCTGACAGCTCCAGCAGGGAGCGTCCTTCACGCTCGTAATTCTGAATCAACTTGAGCTCATGATCAGTCGGGATGAAACGCTCCAGCAGCTCCAGAAAATCGGAGTTTAGCAAATCGAGATTATACGTTTGTATCGCAGTGCAGATCTGAGCAGTGCTCATGCCTCCTTTGCGCAGTGTGATGGCGAGGTTTTTGGCCCTGTTGGGCTCCAGTAGTGAGATTTTACTAGACGCTTTATGAGCCACTTTCACCTTCATAGTGCCGACATGAACTGGAGCAGACTGAGCTTTAGTTTTAAACAACTCCTCAAAGATGTCCATATTCAACTCCTTCAGGGACAGTAAGACAGGAAGAGAGGTCTTTAGTCCTTCAAATCAATTCTGATGATAAATGTTGTGATTATTCTAACTGCTTGAGGACTTTTTATTGAAATAAAATGCATAAATATTAAAAACAAGAATTGTTTCACTTTTAAAAAGGATTGTATATTTCATAAAAAAGCAAAAAAATTAAATAAAATTTATAAACGTTAAAAACACCATTGTTTTATTTTTAAAATATATTTGATATTAAAAATATTTTTAAATAATAATAATAAAAACTTGACCCTTTTTCATGCATTTACAAACACACAAACAGAGGAATAAAATCATTCAGCTTATTTTATATTAAAATGAAATTTATAAAGGTTACATTTATTACATATATAAAATTATTTTATAAGTAATTAAAAAAAGAATTCAAGCAGCAATGTTTCCAATATTTTTAGGACGCCCTATTTCATGCATTTCTATGAGGCGAGTTAGAAACACAGAACTGACCCCAAGCACACTTTCGTCATCCAGCTCTGTGAACACAGTGCCAGCCACCTGTTCCTCCATTAGAGCCTGCCAGTTAAGCAGTGGCATACGATACTTTGTCTTGATTGGCTTCTTACCTTTGACACCTTAAACACATGTACACATGTACACACACACACAGGGAAAGAAATACAGTTTCAGTGTATGTGCACAGCGCCACTTTTCTATATCACTGTCATCATTTCTCTCACCTGTCTTTGTTCCTGCCCTTCCAGGTAAAGGTGAAGGGGGCGGAGCTGCGCTCATAGGGGGCGGGGGAGGAGGTGGTGGAGGGGCGGGGGCAGGAGGAGGGGGCGGAGACTGCGTCACAGGTGAGGCCTTAATTTCTGTTGTACTCTTATCTTGGGATTAAAAGAGAATTGTTTTATTTATTATTTACAGAAATATGTCACAGTACTTATCTTCACATTTATCACAGAGTTGGCAAAATAAATAAGATTTGATAATCATCAGTAAAATTGTACAGAGCACTGGCTGTTTCACCAGATTTTGCATTAAACATTATATTATTTATATCTTAGTTAACTTTTTCCTAACTATGTTAAGTTATTAGGTATATATTTGATCTTCACCTGTTGTGTTAGCGGCTGGTATAATGTGTAAATCCAGAGAGCCGGACTCGGATCTCTCCATGCGGATCAGACCTCGATCCACTAGAACCTGAAGCATCTTCTCCAGCTCAGAGTGCTGTCTGTCTCTCTCTCGCTCCTGCTCCTTCTCACTGCGTGTCTCTCTCTCTTTCTCCTTCTGCTGCAGCTGAGAGACTTGTGTGTGTGCCTCCTTCAGACTGCCCTGAAAACACACACATGCAACAGAAACCAAAGCTGCACGGGCTGGAAACACAAGTAAAAGTGTGTGTGTGTGTTTGTGTGTGTGTGTGTTACCTTCAGTAGCTCCACTTCTTTCACGCTCTGTATAAGTTGTTTCTCGAGTTCAGATGTCTTCTCCACAGCTTCACTCTCACACTGCTGCAGTCTAGTGTTTAGCTGATATTCACAATTTAAATATGAATTTTGTATTATGCAAAATGTTGTATTCTTGCAATTTATATATAAACAGGGCTGGGTAGGTTACTTTTAAAATGTATTTCACTACAGATTACAAAATACATGCTTTTTTTTACATCATATTTCGTTGCATTATTCTAGTTTAGAAACTTAATCTAAATACTTTAGAATACTTTGGAATACTAATAAGTGTGAAACAAACACAAAAAAGGTAATTGCAAGTTTTTATCTCATAATTCTGACCTTTTCCCTCAGAATTGTGTGATATAAAGTTGCAATTGTGAGTTATAAAGTCAGAATTATGATATAAACTCGCAATATTGAGAAAAGTCAAAATTGTGAGATATAAACTCACATACTAAATTGCAAGAAAAAAAGTCAGTATTACAAGTTTATGTCTCCCAATTCTGACTTTATAACTTGCAATTGTGAGTTTAAATCTTACAATTCTGAGAAAAAGAATTTTTTTACAATTATAAATGACTCACAAACAACTATCTCAAAACATGAAAACAGTCGTGGATCATCAGGTCATGACAGGACAGTTAAGTTGACAGTTGGGCCATTTTGTCTTGTTCAGGACAGAACTAAATAAAAATAACAGCATTTTTATAATCCCTCTTAAAAGTATTAAAATGTTGGTGAAACTTAACTCCGCTTTTTCAGACTGTCAGAGTCAGAGAATCGCCAATCGCTGTTTAAATGACATTAAAACTCAAAGTAATCACTTTGGTAATCTAAAACACTTTTCAGATGTAACTGTAATCTGATTACCACCCATTTAAAATGTAACTGTAATGAAATACAGTTACTCTCCTTTTGTATTTTAAATACGTAACTAAGTTACTTGTATTTCTTTACTCCCCAACCCTGTATATAATATATATATGAAAACTTGTATATAAGATCTATAGAACAGACTTATATCAGTAGTGTACCTGTGTGTTTTGTTCTTGTAGCTCCTCTAGATGTTCCATTATTGTATTTTTGGCCTCGGCGTCCTCCAGCATCGCTCCAACATCAAACACGTTATCCAGGTACGCTTGAATCTGCAGCTGCAGCCTCTCACTCTCAGTGCCGTTTAACCTCTACACACACAGGCATTATATGTAACATTATAAATGTCTTCACTGTCACTTTTGATCAATTTAATGCATCCTTGCTAAATAAAACCATCCGTTTCTGATACTTTGTCTGAAAAAAAAAACCCTTCAAACGATAGTGTAGTTTAGTTGCTCACCTCTAGATAGCCGTCTAGTCCCAGTTGTGTAAACTCATACTGTAAATACACTCTGAAGTTCATGTTCTCCACTGAGTGCACTACAATGTTGATAAACTGCATACAAGCCACCTAGAGGGGAAAAAGGAAACGTTAACATATACATTTTGATCAGTTTCCTCCTGTTTTAAACAGGGAAAAGGAACCTTAATCTATGTCCAGAAACCCAATGCATTATGTATGTGATGTATGTACTGTGATGTTATTATTGGGAATTTGAAATGCATTTAGAAAATGGGTTACGTTAAGAATTCTGTCTCCTCACCATGAAATCAATGTTGCTGTCTTCGTTTCTGAAATATTCCATTAGTTTTTCAAATCTGTTTTTCTCTCCAGACACCTGCACATACACACACACACGTTGGATTTTCATGTTTTATGGGGACTTTCCATAGACATAATGATTTTTATACGGTTCATACTGTATATTCTATCCCCCTAACCCTAACTTTTTCAAAAAACATCACTTAATATGACTTAAATAAGACCAAAATGTACCCACAGGGAGAAAGATTTTGAATGCTGACATCTTTATGGGGACTTTTTGTCACCACAACGTAGGGTTTACCAGGACACAAACACATTTCTCAGAGGGGACTGTTAACTGTAAGAGAGTTTACTGTATGTTGATTTGGATTAAACTGTCTGCTAACAAGTACTTGACCATTAACAGGTAATCAGTAATAATGACACTAAATAAAAGAAAAAGGGGTCAAAACAGCCGACTGTGAAATTTTTTAGAAGATTTGAGTATGGAATAATATCTTGGTTACATTTTTATTGTTGGCTTCATATTCCATCCAACATCTTCATCTTATAATTTTTCTATAGAAAGGCCGTGTTACATTTTTATGCAAATATGCACATTTGCAATGAGGAAATATGGATGGGAAACCCCTAAGGAGATATCAAATGTTCTGGTTTTAGCTCTAGTTTGCGTAATACTTTCTGGTGTCAGAGATAGACATCAACCTCATCACCCACACACGTCTTTGTGTCATGGAGCATCCACGTCCATGTGAATTTGTGGGGTTTCAAGATGATCGTATCTCCTATATAAGCGTCTTTAATTTTTGCGATGTCTCTCGCTCTCAGACAGGGTGTAACAGCTGATATCATGGTCTGAGGTTCAGCTTACTCGAGTTTAGCAGATCAGATACTTGTATCTAAATCTCATCATGTGTCTGTGTGAATAACTTAAGAGTTTGGGTCAGGTTTTTGATCCCTGATATGATGATATATATTGATGAAATGTGAGTATTACTCGCATATTATATTATATATAATATATTACATAATTATATATGGGAATGTCAATTATATAATTATATATATATATATATATGTATGTACAGTGTCCCTAAAAAGTATTCGGACAGCCAAACCACACATAAAAATACATGAATGTCTTAGCACAATTTCACAAAAAGAAGGTTTTTTTTAGATGAAATACTATGTTTTTTATATTATATTTGATTTATATATTATTATTTCAAACTTTAGAATTTTTTTATAATACATATTTATTATTATAACTGTTTTTCCTTTTTATTATTATTTGATTATATTATGTTTTGGTATGTTTGATTATATTTTATTGCAACCAACTTTTTCATTTTTAATATTTGTATAATACATATTTAGTAACATAATAAATATTTTCTCTATATATTATATATATATATTCTTTTTATTGTTAAATTATATTATATTTTAGTAAATATTTTTTAAATTTTTATAATTTTATAATAAATATTTATTATAATAATATTTTTGTTTTTATTATTATTTTTGATTATATTATGTTTTTGTATATGTGTTGATATTTTAACAACAAACGTTTTCCTTTTAATATTTAATATTTTTATTTTTTTATTCTTTTTAGATTTCCTTTTATTCTAATTATATATATATATATATATATATATATATATATATATATATATATATATATATATATATATGTTTGTTTGTTTGTTTTTGTGATTGAGGTGATAAGAAGAGTGAGATGGATGAACAAAGAAAGAAGGGTAGTTTTTTCTTACTTCTTTGAAATTATTAAAGGCTGCAATAATCATTTCGTGACCTCCTCGAACCAAACACACAGCAGCAAGGAGCTCCAGAACCAGTGCTTTAGTCCTGAGCACAAACACACACACCCACACGTAAGGACAGAAGTGTAGAAGCAAAAACCTTCAAAACCAAAACACAGTGTCCTCTCACCTGGCACTCTTATTGTTGAGACTGAGAGTGATTTCATTGACACAGCTGGGATGAGCCATCACCTGATTAAACCCTAACTAACACACACACACACAGACACATTAGTCAAGAGAAGAGCCGAGACGAGACGAGATGAGAGTGAGGAGTACCTGGTAGTTCATGATGGCGCGAAGGCACAAGATGCAGAGATGCAGGTGGTTCTTCTGGCTGAGCAGACGTGAGTATCTCAGAGCTTTCCTGAGGAGAAGATAGATCACGTGAAACCAGCTCACACATCATCACTATCCAGTTTTAGACAGAAACATACATTGATTCAAAGCAGAACTATATTATTGTGTAATCAAAATCATTAAAAGTAAATCTTTTTGAGATGTGACACAACACTCTCTCTGTAACAGGAATGCAGCTGATCCTGATAGAAGCGATTGGACGTGTGTGTGTGTGTGTGTGTTTGCATCTGATTGCACGTGTTATGATCTCAAAATACGTTCCACACATACTTTATGACACTCATGAAGTTACAGTGTTAGTATATAGCATGTGCGCATGATGTTTTTTGTGATTTGGTTTCTTTATGTAGATTTGTGAAGCTGAAAATAGTCATATATATATATATATATATGTATATATATATATATATATATATATATATATATATATATATATATATATATATATGTATATATATGTATATATATATATATATGTATATATATATATATATATATATATGTATATATATATATGTATGTATCTATATATATATATATATATATATGACTATTTTCAAAACAAATAGTTGACTATTTTTATATATATATATATATATAATAAGTTATTGCATGCTGAATATTTGTCAAGAAAAATGAGTAAATGAGAAAAATGGATCGCTGTAAATGAGTGTGCATACACAAATTTGTGTGAAATCTGTAATTCACCAATAACGTTCATACTAAAACTTATTCTAAATAAATAGAAAAATATTATATATTTACACACACACACTATATACAGTATATATATATGTGTGTGTGTGTGTCATACATTCATAAATGTATATATTTGTGTATTATAATAATTGTAATAATATTTTACACAATTTTTTGTGAACATTGTAAACATGTTTTCTTCAGTTTTGGAGCTACTTCACACACATCACATGTAAATCTGAAAATCTCTTAAATAAGAAACAATACGTCATGTCAGAGCGGTTTAACATGCATGACTGACCTTGTGGCGAAGGACCGTCCTGAGTGTGGGGAATTGTGGGTGGGGGAGTTTGTCGCACTCGTGGTCAGATCTTCCATAGATTTCTCCTCAAAGCTTCCATTATCAGAGCCGTCCATGTCATATCTATAAAAAAAAGAATGAATGCATGGTAATGTATTAGGTTGTGGTATCCACTCAAAAAAACTGTTACATCTAATTAACTAAAAAGTCGATTTACACTCCTGTTCAAAAGTTTGGGATCAGTAAGATTTTTTAAAATAAATCAATACATTATTCAGCGAGGCTGCATTCAATTAAAGTAACAGTAAACACTTCAAATAAATGCTGTTCTTTTGAACTTATTCATCAAAGAATCCTGAAAAAAAATCATAGTTCCTACAAAAATATGAAGCAGCGCAACAGTTTTCAACATTTATAATAAACAGAAATGTTTCTTCATATCAAAATGATTTCTGAAGGATCATGTGACAATGAAGACTGGAGCAATGATGCTGAAAATTCAGCTTCGTATTATAGAAATAAATTATATTTTAAAATAGATTACAAAAGAAAATGCTTATTTTAAATCATAATAATATTTCACAATATTTACTGTATTTTTGGTCAAATAAATGCAGCCTTGGTGAACATAAGTTAATATTTAACAAAAAAAAAAAAGCCAAACTTTTGAACGATAGAGTACTTGTTAGCACATACAGCTTTTTGATTGCCTCAGTGTTTTTGTTTTGTTGTTGTTTAGTAAAGATTGTTCGTGAATATAACACCAGCTGGCATCAGAGTTTGGTTTGAGACACTGGATGGTCTGACTCTGAGCACATTCTCTTCCCAGACGCCTTGTCACATTAAGAATTTAGGTTCCTCTATTGTGTCTTTGTGTGACAGTGTGTTTGTGTGTGTGTGTACATACGTGACTGCACGTTGAGCGAAAGAGAGATAGTCCACCAGCACTTCTAAACCCTTGTTTTCTTCATTTAGAAACTCCTCAGCCCACCTGAACAGACAGAGAGAGCATCACATATGAAACAGACATTCCCAGATGTTCGTTTCAGAAACCTGCGTTTAAGTTGTAAAAAGTCATTTATTATGTAATCAGGCCAGAAACACGCATTTTTCTGCAGTCACGTGATGGCTCTTACCCGATGTGATTGGTGCGTAATGAGATCTCCAACTCTCTCAGAACTTGTGTGGATTCTTGGACTCGTCTTTTAAACTACAAATCAAAGTCACAGACATATAAAATCTCTCACATATTTCAGTTTGATTATAATAGGATGGGTTCTGTATCTCACACACACACACACATCGGTACCTTTCTGCCTCCTCCCTGCTCTAATACACTCTTAAGTCTCTGAATGTACACTGATGGAGGATTCTTCACCTGAAATCGCTCCTGAAGACAGAGAAACAAGAAGGAATAGCAAAAGTCTCTTATACGTCCACATATAATTCGTCACATTTCTTTCACAAAAAAGTTTAAGGTTTTCCACTTTCATGATCCTTTGAATTAATTGGGCTATAACTTTGATGTGTAATGTGATCACCAATTTATTTGTTTATTTATTTGGTCATATCTTAATACGGTCATGTTTGTGACCCCTTGACCGTTCGCAAAGACCCGCCCCCTTTAGTTACTGTTGCTACGTCCGACAAGTCATGCGCTCTCACGCCACACATCATGTCCTCACGAAGTGAAAAATACATCACGGAGCAAAGGAGGACACTGACAACACGTCGACAGACATATGAAACAGTTTCATATTTAATATATCGTAATTTTTTTAAGAAGTTTAATCAATAAATAGCGTCTAGTGTGTGTTTAATGTGTCGTGACAGATCGCTGTAGCTCCTCGTGAACCGATCATCTCTTCATACTAGTTCATTTATAGCATCAGATAAACATGAATGAACATCAGAAGGAATGTTGTTTCAAGCACGGAAAGACACAAATTTCCCTGACTGCTTTGTCGGACAAAATGGCGAATTTGGGGTTATGATTAGTTAGATCGCCTGTCAATCAAACTGTTTGCGAAGGGTCAATTTAGTTTCAGTAAATGCTCTGGGTGAACTAGAGAGGAAGTTACTTTCAAAGAGCAAGGACAATTGTGTTTTTCATTATATAAAATACAGTAAACATATTCACAGAACAACCTGTACATTTTACAGTATAAAGCTGTAATTTACAAACAAGAAAATTGCAATTTAAACTGGTAAATATAACAACACACACTGCTACTAAAATATGTTTTGTACCTTTAACATATACTGACAACCACCATAATAATGCAGGTGGTAAAAGGGGAAGCCTCATGAAGAATCATGAAGAAGTTCATCTCAAGTAGTCTTTTCACAGGCAGAATTATACATTCACGCCAAGACAAAACACATCACGGTAAAATAACGCAATAAACATTCATTAAACGACAGAAGTTGTAACATAAAACCCAAATGTGCATAACTGATGAAGACTATTAAGAAAAATAATTATTTAAACAAAGTATTTTCAAATGTGAAGTGTCACACAGGGAATTCTGGGAATGTCAGTTTACAGTTTTTACTGTAAATTAAACTTAACAGTTCTCCTCCTGTATTTTATAGTTAAAATTACACTTATTTATGTGTTTTGTGCTCTGAACTCACCTGGTCACAAACTAACTCCCATTTCTTCTCATTGTCGTACTGACAGAGCAGCTTCACTTTATCAGGTGGAAGATTCATGGAATTCTACAATCACAGAGCAAGAGAAATCATAAGTTTCATTTTCTTTATGTTGATTCAAGAGAACCATTGGACTCTTTAAAAGGTTCTGTAATTGTTCTTTTTTCAACACTCTTAGTTCAGCAAAAACGTTACTGAGAACCATTTTTCACTGTGTAATGTTTTTCAGAGAATATAAAAGTCATTTAAAATGTTCAGGTCTTTTTGAAAGAAGTCTCTTCTGCTCACCAAGACTTAATTTATTTGATCGTAGTAAAAACAGTAGTATTGTAAAACATTATTACAATTTAAAATAACCATTTTCTATTGTAAAATATTTCAAAATGTAATTTATTCCTGTGATCAAAGCTGAATTTTCAGCATCAGTCTTCAGTGTTACATGATCCTTCAGAAATCATTCTAATATGATGATTTGCTGCTCAAGAAACATTGATTATTATTATTATTATTATCAATGTAGAAAACAGCCTAATATTTTTTGTGGAAACCATGATACTGTTTTTCTCAGGATTCTTTGATGAATGGAAAGTTCAAAAGAACAGCATTTATTTGAATTAGAAATATTTAGTAATATTATAAATGTCTTTACTGTCACTTTTGATCAGTTTAATGAGTTCTTGCTAAGCAAAAGTATTAAAAGAAAAACAAAACAAAACATTGAATTGCATTATATATTCTGAGGAAGCGGCTAGTCACCACCTGAATCAACTTGGCATCCTATGGCAAGCCGATTTGACTTTTATTCATTTTCAGGATATCAATTTGTGATATCAACAATTAGATTTTCACTAGTATAAACTATAATTCTTGATATCTGTAATTGTATTTTACTAGTGAAATCTCACCATAGGCTGCCATTCAAATTCAATTGTTGATATCAAGAATTAATTTCCTACTAGTTGAAATTCCAATTTCACATATCAGAAATACAATTCTTACTAGTAAAAATGCAAATTTCTGATATCATGAATGTGATTGTTACTAGTAAGAAAGCCATTTTAGATATCATATTATATTGATATCAGGAATTCATTTTCAGATTTCAGAAATGAACATTTTTACTAGTAGCAGTTCAATTGTTGATATCAAGAATAGACATTTGCACTAGTAACAATGTAATTGTTGATATCAGAAATTTGGATTTTTACTAGTAAGAATTGTATTCCTGATATGTGAAACTGGAATTTCAACTAGTAAGAAATGAATTCTTAATATCAACAATTGAATTTGAATGGCAGTCTATGGTGAGATTTCACTAATAAAAATACAATTCTTGATATCAACAATTATAGTTTATACTAGTGGAAATTGAATTGTTGATATCAAGAATTAACATTGTTACTAGAGGAAATCTAATTCCTGATATCAAGAATTAACATTTTAACTAGTGAAGTTCATATCCTGAAAATGAATAAAAGTCAAAACGGCTTGCCATATTTGCAGAGCATTAAGCTCATTTTGATCAACGTGATATGAAAGCTTGTTTCTTGTGACTTTTTATCTCACAGTTCTGACTTTATCTCTCACATTTCTGAGAAACTGCGATATACTAACATAAGTC
This sequence comes from Opsariichthys bidens, assembly GCA_037194245.1. Taxonomy (NCBI): domain Eukaryota; kingdom Metazoa; phylum Chordata; class Actinopteri; order Cypriniformes; family Xenocyprididae; genus Opsariichthys; species Opsariichthys bidens. The sequence goes on along the minus strand of CM074301.1, from coordinate 12,914,916 downwards.
TGACTTTTTTCTTGCAATTCTTACTTTCCTCCGCCACGGAATAAAAGTAAAAGGTAATCGTGAGACCTTTTATCTCACAATTCTGACCCTTTTCCCCCTTGCAATTCTGAGTTTATATCTCAAAATTTGGCAGTTTATGCAATTCAAAATAGAATATTTCATATTTTATATTTATATTTTATATATATTCTTTTGAATATAATATGTTCAAAACAATATTGAATTGTTGATATCAAGAATTACCATTGTTACTAGTGGAAATCTAATTCCTGATATCAAGAATTAGCATTTTAACTAGTGAAAATGTAATTGTTGATATCACAAGTTCATATCCTAAAAATGAATAAAAGTCAAAACGGCTTGCCATAGGCATCCACATAGCAACACCCTGCCAACCACCCACAACACCCTAGCATCTCTGTTGCAAGTTTTGCACTGCTCATATTTTCTTCAGACCTTGTTATAATTGCAGTGTGCAGTGAAAAACTAGATCTAGCTATAATATGTTCCCAGTGTTTAAATGTTGAGTTGCTGTGACTCATGGTCACATATAAACTGATGAGTAAGCGGCTGAGTCTTGTGAGACGGTTTACGAGCAGCGGACAGATCACATGTATAATAAGGTATGCTGACTCTATGCCCTTTTTGAACCGGCAGATTAGTGCTGCGTGAATGTCCTGTTGCTATGACGATCTCCTAAATTATTTATGAACGGCATGAGTGTTTGCATTTGTGCCGCACACACACTGTTATGGCCCCTACAGAATTACCTCAATGACTCATCTGAGCATCGGATGATACCGAACACACATTGTTCTTGCAGGCAGCGTGTAAATCCCCTAAAACAGTGTTTCTCAACTGGTGGGTCACGAGCCGAAATTGGGTCGCGGAGTGTGTAGTCAAAGAAACAACAACAAATGTCTTTCTGTTTTTCTGATGCGAGATTTTTAGTTTGAAAGACGCGCGTGAAAGCCGTCGAAACACGAGTACTTGAGAAAAACGCGTTGTCCTGATTCAGTGTTTACGGTCAGATTAGATGTTGTCAGGCTATGTCAGTGTCATTTTTCTAACGTTATTTTCGTAACTTGTTACGAAAAAAGTCTCACCTCAGAAAAACTAACTTTCCGCAATTAACCCTTCGCCGACAGTTTGATTGACAGGCGATCTAACAAATCATAACCTGGAATCCGCCATTTTGTCCGACAAAGCAGTCAGGGGAGTTAGTAGATTAACGCTGGTGAACTTGAACTTAAATTGTGTGCACCGCACTTGAAACAACATTCCTTCTGATGTTCATTCATGTTTATTTGATGCTATAAATGAACTAGTATGAAGAGATGATCGCTTCACGAGGAGCTACAGCGATCTGTCACGACACATTAAAGACATACTACATGCTATTTATTGATTAAACTTCTTTAAAAAAAAAATATTTTTAATATGAAACTGTTTCAAATGTCTGTCGACGTGTTGTCAGTGTCCTCTTTGCTCCAGGTTGTATTTTTCACTTCGTGAGAACATGATGTGTGGCGTGAGAGCGCATGGCTTGTCGGACGTAGCAACAGTAACTAAAGGGGGCGGGTCTTTGCGAACGGAAATTATGTGCAAAAGAAATTACAAGCATGCAACGTTGTAGTTATGTTGTCAATTAGTTAAGTAATAAATTACGTAACTGGTAAGTTGTGTCTTTATGCATTTGCATATTCATTAGGAGCAGTTTCAATGTTTCAATAGTTCATGTTATTATTGTATACTAACTTACTAACTTTATTGTTTATTATAGCTTGGGACTGCTATTTAATATCCTATATATGGTCAAAATGGCCAAACCAGTTGAGAGCCTCTGCCCTAAAACATGAAAAACGTCTTCCAGGTCATAGAGAGAAAGCCAACGATCCACGCACATGCACGCATTATTTACTTTGTTGATCTTTCTTCTCATTGGGACGTTCCCTGGAGGGTTTGGTCAGGTGTTGCTATTCACTTGGGGGTACACTGTTAAAAAATTACTGTAAATTTTACAGTATAATACTGGCAGCAGGGTTGCCAGCCAGTTACTGTAAAATTTACAGTAGTGTTGCTGTAATTTAATTTACAGAAATTCCCTGTATTCTCTGATTACAGTAAATAACTGTATTTTTTTTTAATTACAAAGGGTCAATTTACAGCAATATTCTGTAAATTTGAGTCAAACCAACACGTGACCCCAGAATGCTTTGCAGTTTACAGCAATATGCTGTATTATTAAAAAACAGCCAGCGGCTGTAAAATAATGCTGTAATTTTTTACAGCAATTCGTTACAGTGCATATTGGGAAATATCTTTTTCATAAGAATATTAAAACTCGTTGTAAAAGTATTTCCACAAAAAAAAACTGTCAAGTTTTACCTCCTGCGTACAGCAGGTGAGATTGCATTATCAAGTGCAAGTGCTTGATGTTGCTTTAGTAAAAGACTGTTTTGCTGTAAAGATGATTGGAATTCACGGTATTTGTTTTGTGCCCAGTTCCTTGGCTGTATCTTTCAGCTGATAGCTCAGGAATGTTATCATTTGTTTTGGGAACATTGTAAAAGATCTCAATGAACTATTATAACATTTAGCCTTTCTGTGGCCCGCTTATGAACCCAAGACTGACCGAAGACTAAAGAACTGTATAGTGAATGTCAAAGCAAATATGCTAAACAGTCTAAACATCTGTCTTTCCACGTCAGACATATGAAATAACATTTTCTGTAAAAGTGAAAGTAAAACTCTCTGAATGTTGGATGTCATCTTGTATAAAAGTAATGAAGATAGTAGATGAAACAATGTGATTTGCAGGCTGTAAGATTATTGAATGAACAAAAGTTTGCGGTCAGTTTTTTTTTGAAGAAGAAGAAATTAATATTTTTATTTAGCGAGCACGCATTGATAAAAGGTGACAGTAAAGGCATTTATAATGTTACAAAAGATTTGAATTTCAAATAAATGCCGTCTTTTGAACTTTATATTCATTGAAGATTGCTGAAACATATCTTAATTTTTTCAACATTGAGAATAATAATAATAATAAATATTTCTTGAGCAGCAAATGAGCATATTAGACTGATTTCTGAAGGATCATGTGACACTGCAGACTGGAGTAATGATGCTGAAAATTCAGCTTTGATCACTGGATATAAATTACATTTTAAAATATATTACAATAGAAAACAGTTCTTTGAAATTGTAAAAATATTTCACAATATTAATGCTATTATTGTAGTTTTATCAAATAAATGCAGCTTTGGTGAGCATGAGAGACATCTTCTTATCCGTCCTAAACTTTTGAATGGTGTGACATTCAAAAAACCATGTTTCACTTTCATTTTTGTGCATATTGAATTATAGTTCTTGTTAGCATGGTGCTTTGTCCTAATTTGTAAAACAGGTCAAGGAGAGGAACTCCAGCAATCTGCAGAAATGTGTCTTTATGGCAGAAACACACCCCAAACACACACAGTCTCGCTCTCAGACAGTAGCTCATTGATAATTACAGTCAATTTTAAATTTGTTGCTTTGCGTCTGCTGTGTAGACAGTGTTTTCTTTGCATGCTTCAATTCAGACCTCATTGTTTCCTTTGTCTCTCTATTCATAATAATAGTTCACCTTTTCAGGCCATGAAATGAGGACAAAACACATCCAACTATCCATCTATTACTTATATTTCTCTCCCGTCTGAGCATATTGTCTGCCGTTGTCTTTTTTTAAATGTTCTATGCCTCCTCTAAAAAAAAAAAAAAAACTAGACTAGGTCAACTAACATTTTCTAACTTCATCACGTTGTGACACCATTTATTTAAATCCTCTTGGATTCTATATGAATATATATATATATATATATATATATACAGCTCTGGAAAAAATTAAGAGACCACTGCAAAATTATCAGTTTCTCTAGGTTTACTATTTATAGGTATCTGTTTGGGTAAAATTAACATTTTTGTTTTATTCTATAAACTACTGACATTTTTCCCAAATTCCAAATAAAAATATTGTAATTTAGAGCATTTATTTGCCAAATGCAACAACTGGTCAAAATAACAAAAAATATGCAGTGGTCTCTTAATTTTTTCCAGAGCTATATATATATATGGGATAGTCGTGGCCTAGTGGTGAGGGAGTCGGGCTTGTAATCAGAAGGTTGCTGGTTCGATTCCCATGCCGGCAGGAATTGAAAGTGGGGATTGTGAATAAACAGCACTCTCACCTTTGATACCATGACTAAAGTGCCCTTGAGCAAGACACCTAACCCCTAATTGCTCCCCTTGTAAGTCGCTTTGGATAAAAGCGTCTGCTAAATGAAAAATGAAATATATATATAGTGCCTAATGTCATGGTTCAGAGCTGTTATATCATTTTACCTTCGGCAGAATTATGCTAGAAGATAATACTGAATATTTAATACAATTAATATTTCCACTTGAGTTTTTTGTATATTTGTCAGCCAAATCAGGTACTTTTAATAATATCCCATGGATTTCATAATATTTCATAACTTTTTTTTGTTCAAAATGAATATTTAAATAATGAGTCAATACATCATCAATCCGTTTTTTTGGTCTTACCCTGATTTACTATGGTAAACCTATTATAAGTGTGTATATTTTAGACCTGATGGAGTAGGTTTTAAGGGAAATTGCGTTCATACTTCACTTACGTGTCGCGTCAAATCTGTAAATAGAGAAAAGTTGCTCCGGTGTCGTGAGAAATCGAGTCCCCCCAGGAATCGGGTCTCCTTTAGGACCCAGGCAGGATGTCTTGACTAATTCTAATCTATTTTAGGCCTACTATTGTATGTTCATTACATTATCTACACAAACAACATGCTTGAAATATAAAATGAATGCCTAAATATTGCAAACTAAAACAAAATGGAAACACAACCATGCCTAAAAATGTATTTTTTTATAAGAATTGTTGCAATATACTATGTTCTGTAAAAGTAATTTAATAATTTTACACAATGTGGTATAGTAAATAATATTACTATTATAATTTTTTAATAAATTAATTGTCATGCTAAGTACACACAAACATCATTAACGTGAAACATGTAATCGGGAACTGTATTGGAAGCAAAAAACATACCTAATCTAATATAAACTAAACTAGCAGATTAACCGGAGCTGTGTCTGAAACCGCTCCCTATCCACTATTTAGTGAACTATATCAGGCATTTTGTAGTGCTGTCCGAATTCTGAGTGAACGACTTCATTCCCTACATTCGTTCACTACTTTTACCCACAATCCTCTCTGATTTTGAGCGCACATTTGATGTGCACTCGTTAAAGTGCCATTACCCAAAATCCAACGCGATAAGACGATCGAGCGTGAAAGAAAAATAAATACGGCGGACGGCAATACGAGAAGCGGCAACTTCTACAAATGTGTAGTTTTTTATAAATTAGAACATCTTTGTAAAGATATTTTGAAGCGAAATGATACAGGTTTATATCATAATATATATACTTATTATCATATGATAATTTGGTCGAGTTTTCCTCATATGTTAGTGAACTGTTGTACATTGTATACTGTTGTTTATATTGTATTTATTTACTATTATATTTTTTATAAACAAATGTGACAGTGTAGTGTTTTTGTTCTGTTATTTTTAAATATAAATGTACTAAATAGCATGACACAGGTGTTTTTATTCTCTCTTTATTCTCAATAAACATGACAAATAAACAGTAATATACAATTCAGGACATATTACAGACGGGTATAGGAAATGTTCATGAAGAAATTGTCTGGCGCGTGCTATTAACGTCAGCGTCCGAATTCGCTCACTCGTTTTCATTCACTCTTTGCTGATATAGTGCGCTCAACTGCCGTGCACTATATAGGGGTTAGTGAACGAGTGAACGAGTGGGTGGTTTCGGACACAGCTCGGGTAGATGTAAGCTATGCTTGTACATAAAAAAAATAGTAAGAACGAAAAATGCTTGATTTAAAAGACATTAAAAATGAGATTAAAATTTGTGATTTTTGCAGAAATTATAATCAGGCGCTAAAACTACTACACATTAAAAGTCCGTTGAACCAATGGGATCCACTCAGGGTTCTAAAGGAGACCCGATAATAATAATAAAAATAATAATTTGTTATATTTATATAGCGCGTTTCTAGGTACACAAAGCACTTTACATATGGAAGGAGGAATCTCCTCAACCACCACCAATGTGCAGCATCCACCTGGATGATGCCATTTTGCACCAGAACGCCCACCACACACCAGCTTATATCGTGGGGATGATTAGAAGGGCCATGATCATGATGGATAGATACCAATGGGCAAATTTGGCCAGGATGTTTTTTTTGGCTTTTCGAAGGACATCCTGGGATTTTTAACGACCGCAGAGAGTCAGGACGAGGTCTAACGTCTCGTCTGAAGGATGGTATCATTCCTGGGGGGACTCGATTTCTCACCACACCGGCTACTTTTTGACCTGTATATGGTGTGGTGAGTGGCGGAGGTTGACATGGAGCATGATAAATCTCCAACCTCCAGGGAATCGCACGTTTTAAACAAACGCCGGACAGAGGAGAGTGTGCTGGCAAAAAGAGCTCGTAATAAAACAAGAATCAACATGGGCTTAGCTTTTCGAAGATGGCGAGATCTGAGGGATTTGAAATGTTGCAAAAGCGACGCGGAAATTGTGTTTTTATTACACAACAGGTAAATAAGATATTTCATCGAACAGATAATAGCTCTCTAACAGAGTTAAATTGTAAAGCATCTATCGTGAAGAGTCATATTCACCTGCACAGCAGAGCCGAAGCTCAACCAAAACCGTGTTCTTCTGCTAAATATATGCAGTTTTGTGCTGATACCTAGTTTTTAGGACTCATTCCTGCAGTAATAAATATATTGAAATGCATTCAGCACTGAATTTGATTGATATATTTTTGTCCTGACTGTTTCTAGATCAGCTGAAGGGTGGACGACTGCTGAAGATGAATGGTTTGTCCTTTCAGTAAGTGGCCACATGCAAAATATCAATAACTGAACGGCCCATTTGTATAATTACATGCCTGCAGTTTTTGCAGATGCCTCGCGCTCCTCCCCTCGGCACGGCAATGTAGAAATGCTAAAGACACACGCATGGATAAACTATATCGTATAGTCTTCCTCGCAAAGAAAATAATGCAGAATTCTCTGAACATTTGCATGAGTTTGCATGTGGCCACAGTCTTCTGTGATAACAGCCATGTTTCATAATTTAATACTTATTTCTTTTACTAAAAATGCTCACAGGTTATCGTACTTACGCTTCGTGTTGTGATATTCACATTTGGTACCCGACTATGTGTGTTTTTGAGTGATTGCCATTTTAATTCAGTGTGTTTTATCATGCACACGCAGCTGGTTGAACTTGCAATATATTTGCATGGCATTTCCATTGTACAAACAGCATGTCACAAACTCTCTTTCTCAGTAGGCATTGTAGATGGGGATTGCATAAAATGAAATTGTTTGAGTTTGATGGAGATCTTGCACGTGCACTTTAATACGTGTTCGTAGATTAGATGGCCTTTCACTGCTAAATGATGGGAGAGTGTGGAGTGTTTATCTGATTTGGGAACAGCATTAAGGATATTGGCAGAGTGAATTAATTAACTTGGAATAAATTACAGCTGACTTTACTAATGCATACCAGAGCCAGACCAATTTACAGTATATAGGTAAAGGAGTGAAAGATGGGCTAAATATCCCTTTTAAACAGTTATTAACATGTGGACTGTTGGATTTGGTCTGTTTAGATGGGAAACTGTCATACTGTGAAACCGGTTCGTATTTCTAATGTGTGATAAGTAAGTTGTTTCAGGTCTTAGTGATAGTTTCGCCCCAAAAATAAAACTTCTGTCGTTTACTCACCCTCAAGTGATTCTAAACCTCTTTGAGTTTCTGTTGAACACAATAGAAGATATTTTGCCTAAAAAAATACTATGGAAGTCAATGGAGAACAGAAACTGTTTACCAATATTCTTCAAAATATCTTCTTTTGTGTTCAACAAGAGAAAGAAACTCACACTGGTTTGTAAGAGTTTTTATTTTTGGTTGAACTATCCCTTTAACTACAACTCTTAACAAAATACCTTATTAAATTAGCATGATTCTGTACTAATATATATTATTTACATTTATTTATTTAACAAATTCTATCTATCTATTAAAACCCTTATGATCATTTTTCGTTCTTCCGTTGGACACAAAAGAAGATATTTAAAAGACATTTTAGAAAGATTTTTTCTACATATTTTTATAAGAATCTGTAAGAGTCTGCTCTCCACACAAAAATGCTGTAGATTTGAAATATAGAGTGGATGGACTACTTTTATAACGCTTTAATGATGGTTTTTGTCCTTTTTTGGAATTTGACGGACCCTGATCACCATTTACTTTCAATTTAAGGAAAGAAAGTCATACGTTGAGTTTAGTTGAATCAACTACTAATTTAAAGTAGTAGATCGAAGCATTACATTTACATTGGTCACTCATCATACATAAGATGCAGACCACACATGTGAAATGCACCTAATGACGCATTAAAGTCTCCCAGCTGCATAACACTCATACTCGGAGAGATTTGACAGATTTCACAAACATCCATATGAATGAAGTCACCTCAGTACTTCTGCACATAACATTCCAGCACAATCGACACCCTAATGTGGCACAACTATCTGTGGAATGTCATTTGGACGGGCTAAGCAATTTCAATCAGTCTTATCTGTGTTCATTTGACAATAACCTTTGCTTTTACGTGCAAAGAGATGCACATCATTTTCACGATGCACATCAAACATATTGACTGCAGTGACACATCTCAGCCTTTCAACATGCACTTTCAATCAGCAAAACACTTAAAGAAAAAGGAAATGATGTATTAGAGTTTGAATTTCAATGGGATATTTAGTTGTGTACATACCAACACAATGCTGAACCTCTCTTCTAATTCCTCCTCAGGTGGTGGGGGCAGTTTAGGAGCCGGTGGCTGTTTCTGCCCGTAAGTGCTGAGGGGCCGTCTGACATCCCGCCCTGGAGTCATCTCCAGACTTCCAGCCGCATTTCCCATGGCTGTGTGCGGAGTTACACATATACAGTCCAGATAACCTGAGTCTCGCTCAGTGAACTTCTGCAACTACAACTCTACACCTGCTGACTGATTCTAAACCCTGAAAAGTGGCGGCTTCTTCAATCCGTGTAGAATTCGTTGAGGTCCAATGGTGGGATACTTTGGGAAGACGTCAGGTAAAATCCAGCAGTATCTCAAATCGGCTACCATGTGGTTTTTACATAGTTGATGACTTATTCATGTATTTAGAAGTCTTCTGATGGTGCTGAATCCTACAAAACTGTATCTACAGAAAGAAAACGACACTCTGTTGGCAAGACTATCTTCCGTCCGGATGTCCCTTGGTCGTCTGTGGCCTAGTTCCTCGTGTACTGTAACATCTCTCCGCTCCATCCTGGAGTGAGTAGTTCAGGTAGGGAGGAGAGGAGTGAGTGATCGAGGAGAGGAGGCAGGAACAGGGATGATTCTGGGTCCTAGTGCCAGAACTGTAGACTCTCATCTGAGTGTGTGTGTGTGTCTCATACGAACACCTGATACTTACTCAGATGTCCATCTACAACCGGAGTCTCGAGTTTCCTGTTGGTGTTTGTTGCTGGGATACTAAAGACAACCAAACAACACCGGACACACAGACTGATTGCTCTTCAAACTATTTGAACTGTGAATCTAAAGTGTTCATGTTATTAGTTCACTTCCGAATTTTAATTTCCTGATATTTTACTCTGCCCCATGCCATCCAAGATGTTCATGTCTTTATGTTAAGATGTTTATGAAATTAAGGAAAACATTCCAGGATTTTTCTCCTTATAGTGGACTTCACTGGGGTACAACAAAAGGTCACACATGACGCAGGCGGAAGTACCGATCCAGTGTTTACAAAGCGAACTTGCAAAGACTAAGTCAAACGGCCTTTACAAAAAAAGATAAAACAACAATGTTTGACAATTTTGAAGTTGGAGGAGAAAATGAGATGGAGTTTTTCGCCACACCGCGGTATTTCCTCCTACGTCACGCGTGACCTTTTCAATGTGATTACATAATGTGTGGCACATCGCAGAGCAGTGCAAACTGAGCAATTGTGGTAGAAAATGGCTTATCGTTTCGCTAGACAAGACCCTCATTCCTCGTCTGGGATCATGTAGAGCCCTTTGAAGCTGCATTGAAACTGCAATTTGGACCTTCAACCTGTTGAACCCCATTGAAGTCCACTATATGGAGAAAAATCCTGAAATGTTTTCCTCAAAAACCTTCATTTCTTTTTGACTGAAGAAAGAAAGACATAAACATCTCGGATGACATGGAGCTGAGTAAATTATCGATAAATTTTAATTCGGAAGTGAACTAATCCTTTAACATAAAAATAAATAAATTGAGTAATACAAAAGTACATTCTGTAAAATTTTTGAAAGAAGTCTCTTATGCTCCCCAAAGCTGCATTCATCTGATAAAAAGACAGTAAAGACTGAAATATTATTACAAATTAAAAGAACTGTTGTCGATTTGAATATATTTTAAAATGTAATTCATTTGTTTGAATTTTCAGCATCATTACTCCAGTCTTCAGTGTCACATGATCCTTCAGAAATCTTTCTGATTTGCTGCTCAAGAAACATTTGATGAAAACAGTTCATATTTTTGTGGATACAACTGATATTTTTTTTCAAGATTCTATATCTACATTTATATAGTCCAAATTAAAAATGATCTTTGACATACAATGTATAGAGTTATTATTGTGTTCATTTGCAATGCAAATGAGTAACGTAACCATAGTAGATGTAAAGCCTCAGCAGACACAGCAGCACAATGAAGTTCCTTAGAGGAAGTCTTAGTAAATATGTTCATTTAAATATATTTTGTGACCTCGTGGTTAAAGATCAGGGCTGATAACTCATCAATAACATTCCCCTTAAGGCCTCCTTCACAGCGACTCTCTTTATTGTGCTGTTTGGGCGACTTGACTACAAGTAGACTACAATTTCTCACCTTGTTTAAAGACAAAGTAAGCATTTTATGAACTGCCAAAATGCACATATAAATAGTTTTTACTTGATTAAAACTAAGATTAAAATGTTTTCAAGATTGAATGAGTACTCTGTAGTCACTGTCAATTTTAGTACTGGCATGAAAACAGTACTGAGCAATTGCGCCACCTACTGATTCTCCAGCAGATTTGGACGATCCATTAACACCAGATTCAGTGATTGAAAATGCAGGATGAATTTATTTTAAACAGCGATTGGTGATTCTCTGACTCTGACAGTCTGAAAAAGCGGAGTTAAGTTTCATCAACATTTTAATACTCTTAAGAGGGATTATAAAAATGTTGTCATTTAAATGACTGAATTTATAAAAAAAAATGGCCCAACTGTCAACTTAACTGTCCTGTCATGACCTGATGATCCACGACTGTTTTCATCTTTTGTGATAGTTGTTTGTGAGTCATTTTATAATTCATTCGTCACTGCAACTTTTTCTCACAATTTGTTTGCATTTCACAATTCTGCAATTCTTTCATAAGACTTCTTTTTTTTTAGAATTGCAGATTTAAACTCACCCTTGCAAATTATAAAGTCAGAATTAGCAATTGCAATTGTGAATTTAATTTGTGAGTTTATATCTCATAATTTTGACTTTTCTCAATATTGTGAGTTTTTATCTCATAATTCAGACTTTTCTCAATATTGTGAGTTTATATCTCATAATTCTGACTTTATAACTCGCAATTGCAACTGTATATCATGCAATTCTGAGGGAAAAAGTCAGAATTGTGAGATAAAAACTTGCAATTACCTTTTTTGTGTTTGTTCCACACTTATTAGTATTCCAAAGTATTCTAAAGTATTCGGATTAAGTTACTAAACTTGAGTAATGTAACGAAATACGTTACAAATTTCTTTTTAAAGCATGTATTTTGTAATCTGTAGTGAAATACATTTTAAAACTAACCTACCCAGCCCTGCTAACATGTAACTATGTCTTGTTCGGTCTCATCTGACAGCCCAAATCTCCATTATTTTGGCTCTTTGTCCTGAGGTGTTTTCTATTCACCTTTTTGCAATCATTAAAAAAAGATTTTTTCAACAAATGTTGATTGTTTGACAAGTAAATAAATGTGAAGCTTTTCGAAGCAGCATAAAATGGTACTGAAACATCAAATATTAATACTAAATGCCAGAGCTGCCTTAAAATTCAACTAAAAAAATTAGCTCTCCTTGGTATCTGGTACTGAATTTTACACTGTGTGTGTGTTGTGTGCTCACATTACTACTGGGATGCACATTATCAGACGTTATCAGATCTCAAGTGGGATGTATTGCTAGTAAAAATACAATGCCATTTTGACAGATCTTTCTTTTCCTATTGCTAAAATGTCACATTATGTGTACATTTAGTCATTAGCAGATGTTTTATTCGACATTCTGTAGGGGATAGCATTTATATAAATATAATTTCAGCAGTGCAGTTTTTCCGTTGGTGCGAAAGCACTCATTTAATAATACTAGGTCCCAAATGTTTATTAAGCATATTTTTTCTTAAACTGTATTACTTTCTATGCTTCAGGGTAAAATGTCGATTAGTGGGCTGACAGGAAGTTCGAGAACAGCTGGTTTTCATCAGACGGACAGAAAAAAAGACTACATTCTTCAGTCAATGGTGGCTTGTCCTCTGGGATCTTTTGGAGGCTGGACTGCAAAGAAGCATCAAATTGCAAAAACTGTGTCAGTGTTTCACAACTCCAAGTTTCAAGCTCACAAACATCTCTGTCTGAATATCTCTAAGTCTATATAAGTCTGTCCCGGGACAAGGTAAGGTCAGTCTTATATACAGTGGTTGATTTGTTTTCAACTTCTTTAAGTCATTATCAGGCAAATGATACATGATTGCATTGCAATTTATTTTTTAATGAATAAAACTTCATTTAAAAAAAAATAAATAAATAAAAAGTAATATATAACACTTTTTTTTCTTCTGTATGTTTATTCTCTCTTGGATAAATAACTTTAAAAAAAACTTTTCGGTTTTTAATTATTTATGCTAACATTTTAAAGAAGTTTCTCTGAAATGAACATTTAGATATTGTGAATTCTTCGATGCAACTAAATATTGATGTTTGTATTTGTGTTGCTAAACTGAACAAATGTTAACGTAGTTTTTCCAATGAATATTGATGAGATCTTAATGATAAACTGTTCATTTGGATCTTAGAAAAACAGCTGCCGGACATCTGCAGAAAAGCCGCGCTGAGCTTTTTGTCCACTATTATGAGTTCTGTGGGCGTTTTCTCACTGGGAGCCTCTGAGGGCGGTAGTGAAAAAATAGTGATAAATGTCGGTGGGGTAAAACATGAGACCCACAAGAGCACCCTCATGACCCTACCGGGTCCCGCCTTGCCCAGCTGGTGGACGGCGAGAAGCCTCCTTCAGAGCTGTTTTTTGACCGGCACCCTGCGGTCTTCACTCACGTGCTGCAGTATTACAGAAGCGGGAAGCTGCACTGCCCCACCAACTTGTGCGGTGTGATGCTGGAAGAGGAGTTTGAGTTCTGGGGTATCAGCGGCACAGATGTGGAGCCCTGCTGTTGGGCGGCATTTCGACAAAACAAAGACGCCGTAGAGGCTTTGGCTCAGATTGACCCTTCAGAGATGGTGAATGACCAATCCAGCCACGCCAGAGCTTGGCAGCCGAAGATATGGGCTCTCTTTGACAACCCACTTTCATCCATTAGAGCCAAGGTATCACAAGTGTCTTTATGCAGTTGTGAATGGTGCACAACCCTAAATCAGTTGCTGTTCTACCTTCTGGTTCCTTTTTCAATCTTATTGTTTGTTTCTCCAGGTCATTGCGGTCGTATCTCTGTTCTTCATCCTGCTCTCGATGGTCGCATTCTGGCTGCAGACGCATTCGGGTATAAATCATCACCAAATGTATGTGGAACCGGGAAGCAACTCAAGCAAGTATCCCATCGAGAACCTTTCAGTGCCTAGAGTTCTGGACGGTGTGGAGTTAGTCTGTTCGATTTGGTTCGTGTTTGAGTTTGTGATGCGCGCGGTCAGCTGTCCGAGCAAACGGCGCTTCTTCATGAACGTTATGAACATCGTCGACCTGCTGGCCTTGTTCCCCTGGCTCTTCCGGTGGTGTTCAGGGAAGTACTGCATGCAGGCATTGGGCTTTTTGTACGTAATGCGATGCATACGCGTCCTTCGCGTCTTCGGTCTGATGCAGCATGTGTTCGGTGTGAGAGTTCTCAAACACACGCTCCACGACAGTGCGGCGGCTCTCTGCGCGGTTCCTCTGATGCTCTTCAGCTGCACGCTCATCTTCGGTAACATGGCTTATTACGCAGAATTGGAGCAAAGTGATATCAACTCTCCGTTTACTGACATTTCCTCCAGTTTTTGGTGGGCAGTGGTCACACTGACCACAGTGGGTTATGGAGACATTTTCCCTGTAACCGTTCCTGGCAGGTGTGTAGCTGTTCTCTGTGCAATGGTCGGGGTTCTGCTCATTATCCTGCCAGTGCCCATAATCGTCAACAACTTCATCAAGTTCAACTCCCTGCTCAAGACAAAGTATTCAATGCCCAGAAAGAAGGAGAAGATCAGTGTCCATACGGCCCCATCGTCTTCAACTTAGAGCTGCTAAATGCAAAAAGAGGTACAAGTCAAGTTATGGTAGTGTGGTATATACTGTATATATCTTTAATTACATGTTGTGAGTGTGTCAGTCCTTTATGGTTTCTTTCTTTTGCAGAATCTGTTGACTGGAGAAAGAGCAACCACACACTTAAACTGGAGGAAAACATCAGTGTTGCACATCATTCATTGTTTTTGTCTAAACATTTTGCAGTATGGCAAGCCGTTTTGACTTTTATTCATTTTCAGGATATGAACTTGTGATATCAACAACTACATTTTCACTAGTTAAAATGTTAATTCTTGATATCAGGAATTAGATTTCCACAAGTAACAACATTAATTCTTGATATCAACCATTCAATTTCCACTAGTATAAACTATAATTGTTGATATCAAGAATTGTATTTTTATTAGTGAAATCTCACCATAGGCTGCCATTCAAATTCAATTGTTGATATTAAGAATTAATTTCTTACTAGTTGAAATTCCAGTTTCACATATCAGGAATACAATTCTTACTAGTAAAAATGCAAATTTCTGATATCAACAATTACATTGTTACTAGTGCAAATGTCTATTCTTGATATCAACAATTGAATTGCTACTAGTAAAAATATTCATTTCTGATATCATGAATGTGATTGTTACTAGTAAAGAAAGCTGTTTTAAATATCAGAAATTATATTGATATCAGGAATTCATTTTCAGATATCAGAAATGAATATTTTTACTTGTTGCAATTCAGTTGTTGATATCAGGAATAGACATTTCAACTACTGACAATTTAATTCTTGATATCAGACATTTGCATTTTTACTATAACAATGTAATTATTGATATAAAAAATTATGATTTTTACTAGTAGGAATTGTTTTCCTGATATGTGAAACTGGAATTTCAACTAGTAAGAAATTAATTCTTGATATCAACAATTGAATTTGAATGGCAGCCAATGGCGAGATTTCACCAGTAAAAATACAATTCTTGATATCAACAATTATAGTTTATACTAGTGGAAATTCAATTGTTGATGTCAAGAATTAACATTGTTACTAGTGGAAATCTAATTCCTGATATCAAGAATTAGCATTTTAACTAGTGAAAATGTAATTGTTAATATCACAAGTTCATATCCTGAAAATGAATAAAAGTCAAAACGGCTTGCCATATTTGCAGAGCATTAAGCTCATTTTGATCAACGTGATATGAAAGCTTGTTTCTTGTGACTTTTTATCTCACATTTCTGAGAACCTGAACTGCGATATACTAACATAATTCTGACTTTTTTCTTGCAATTCTTACTTCCCCCCGCCACGGAATAAATGTAAAAGGTAATCGTGAGACCCTTTATCTCACAATTCTGACTTTTCCCCCCCTCGCAATTCTGAGTTTATATCTCACAATTTGGCAGTTTATGCAATTCAAAATAGTCTCAAACAAAAAAAACCGAACTGAATTTTTAAATAAAAAAACGAAAGGTTACCAATGTCAATTAACGTACATTTTTTTTATCCCATTGTTGAAACAAGCTTTCATAATGTGAACTTAAAGGATTGTGTGAAAAATACAAGAAAATAACATTAACATTTATAGTGAGTGCAAATATTTAGAATAGGCCAACTATTAAAACCGTTGCTGCGGAAACCGTATTTAACCCAATAGCTTGGTTACTACTAAAAAAATAACCAAACAATGTTAAAAATTACCCAACATTTTTGGAAATTAACCCAACACAGTGGCCCAATATGTGTAACCCATGCGTTTTGGTTAAAAAAAAAAATTGTAGTTTTTGTATCTATCTATCTATCTATCTAAAACTAAACCTAAACATAGTCAATATATTTACTGCATTACAGTTAAAATTAACACATATAATCACACTGTACATGTTCAAAGAGCCGTACACAAAAAACCCTTTGGAGTCCCAAACAAAAACAATTCAGCCATATCAGACAAGAAATCTGTGGGGTTTCCCTTAGGATTATTAGATTTTTTTTCCAGATGCAGAAATTTGAATGGAAGCATTCTCTATGAGGACTTTGTTCTTGTAACTCTAGTCTGTCTTTGAATGTGTGTATGAGGCACATTTGACTTTATCCCCTTTTGAACCACTAGATGGCACAATAAATCAGCGCAGCACTTTTCTTAAAGGGACAGTTCACCCAAAAATGAAAATTCTGTGATTACTCCCCCTCAAGTTGTTATGGAAGCCCGATTTGTTCTGCTGTACACAAAAGAAAGGCTCATTAGCCGACGTTGTTCACGTACATATTTTCCATGTCTTTAGAGTTCATTAAAACTGATCCTTTATTTCAAATAATTTTCCACAAAATGCTGTTCTAATTGTCATATGTTGATGCAATATATATAACAGCCACTAGATATCCTTGTTGAACAATTAGATCCGGAGTTTTTTCTCTCAATAAGACAACAAATGTCACATTATGAAAAAATAATAAAATGAACTACGTCTGACCTTTTTCCACATATCCGGGTTTCTCCGAAGCGGAAGTCGAATGAATGAGTGTTAAAGATAAAACGTAATAACATTTTCCCCCCAAAACGAATTCAATAATTATGGACTCTTTTAGATTATCGATGAACGAATGACACGCCCAAATTTACATAAAAATGTAGTAATGGCCAACTGTTAAAATGAGATTAATTTTCTAATTCGCTATTTTGTCTGACAAAGCAGTTTGTAACTATGTTAAGTGTCAATTGACTGTTCGTAAAGACCCGCCCCCTTTAGTTACTGTTGCTATGTCCGACAAGCCATGCGCTCTCACGCCACACAACATGTTCTCATGATGTGAAAAATACATCCCAGAGCAAAGAGGACACTGACAACACGTCGACAGACATACGAAACAGTTTCATATTTAATATATCGTCATTTTTAAAAGAAGTTTAAAGAATAAATAATGTGTAGTGTCTCTTTAATGTGCCGTGAAGGATCATTTCTTCATACTAGTTCATTTATAGCATCAAATAAACATGAATGAACATCAGAAGGAATGTTGTTTCAAGTGTGGAAAGACGTGAGCACACACAATTTAAGTTCAAGTTCACCAACGTTAATCTACTAACTCCCCTGACTGCTTTGTCGGACAAAATGGTGGATTCCAGGTTATGATTGGTCAGATCGCCTGTCAATCAAACTTTTTGCGAAGGGTCAATTGGCTTGGCTCACCATATGCAATTTGATTTACTACATGCAGTGACTATAATACCATGTGTTGTAAATATTAGTTTAGTAGACTGTCTGCTCCCCATTATTTAGAAACCTTACATTGAAACAAAGGCAGGTTCTTCTTCTAAATTTAGCCTTTTATCTATCGTCCAAACATGTTTCCTGTCGTGATCAATTAACGCATCTCTTTGATGCATAAAACATAAGAAAACCACTTGCCACTCAAAGCGTCTATTCAACGAGCAGCGCATTGCATTCCTATTTGCCAAGAAAGATAACATCCGTTGCTTCCGTCAACCTATCATCTGAACGAAGGGAGGAGTCAATTAGAAAAACAACGGCCGTTCTATCTATCAACCAATCAGCGTGATAGTTGATTTGGCGTCCACCAATCAGCCGCGGTGAGTTGATAGGTGTTTTGTGCTGAGGGTTCACTGAGGCGCTGGAGGGTGGGGTGCGAGCCGAGAAGCGCAGCTGGTTTGGTCGGATTTACTGTTGAGTTCACGGGTGAGTCGAGCTTATATCAGGCGCTGTCTTTAAACTATTTCTGTGTTTTCTTTTTAGAGAGGTTTGGTTTTGCAAGGGGAGGACTAAACCTATGGGAAAGCATCGATTCATGTTTAATTTTGTCATTAAGTTCAAAGATCATGCAGGCAGAGTAGCTTGTTAGCGTAGCACCAGCTGTTCATTACGTTGAAGTGCATTGATGATGGTCCTAACTTTAACCCTAAACTGTCATGTTTTATGATGTCGTGGTTAATAAATGCAGAATACTTTTTCTGACACACTTTTGTACTGTTTTATTTTGGTTCATTTTTTTTTTTCTTTTGTAACTAACATGAAGTTGTCAATTTGCTGAGCGCACTTCCTGCTCTTAGAGAAATATGTTTTACATCCATTTAGTTCACATGTTGAACAAATTTGCACGAAGAAATAAATGCAAAGCCTTTTGAGGGGGGAAAGAGGCAACAACAAAAGACAATTGAACAGCCTGGTGTAATTGAAATGCATTAATCTGCACCACAAGCAGCTTAATAATGACTGCATGTTTCACATTTTAGTGCTGCTTCAGAAACGCATACCTGACCCAAAGTGGGATTTGAAAGTCTAAGAACATTAGTTTGCATTCTTTTCTATTCAAGACATATTAGTAGTATGTGAACTTCATTTAAAATGCATATGAATTTCAACATGTTTTAGTATTTATTCCCTAGCTTGGTTTGAAATCTTCTAAAGTGCAACTTAATCTTCAGATCGATGTCAGTAATTTACTTAGATCTTGATTTTATTTGGTTTAGTGGCCTACAGTGAAATAGAGCGTATTTCTTGTTCATTTTACATATCTTTTCTTTGCTTTAAATTCTAAACTTCAGTTTTAAATGAAGAGAAAGACACCTCTGTATATGCACTTTATTTATTTATTTATTTGCTGACCGATAGTCTTTAAGTATACAGTATTGACTATTATTTTGTCCAGGCTGGACAATATTAGGGCATTTTGAGATTACTAGCATCGGCCAGTTATTATACCTGCTTGATTATCATGTTATCAAGTTTTAAAACAACACTTGTATTAGTTAAACTTTTATTTTACACAGTATTTATTTCATTATTATTGTATTATTAGCTTATATCGAATCCGTATTGTATCAGCTGTCATTCACTCTAAACTCTGTACTAGCAGCCATTGAAAAGTCAACCACTAATGCAGGAAGCTAATATATAAAACTAATATTCTTAAAGGGGGATTTAATTATGATTTCACTTTTTAAACTTTAGTTGGTGTGTAATGTTGCTGTTTGAGCAGAAACAACATCTGCAAAGTTACGACGCTCAAAGTTCAATGCAAAGGGAGGTATTTTATTTTAAAGAATTTTCTACAACAAACGGCTAGTAGGGACTACAGCGAGCTTCTTCCTGGGTTACTGACATCACTAACCTAAAATTTACATAAACTCCGCCCCTGGGAACATGCAACAAAGGGGGCAGGGCCATGTTGGGCTGCTTTAGAGAAGAGGAAGAGTTGTAGAAGAGTGTTGTTGCCACAAGGGTCAATTCAACACTGGATTTGCACAAAAGATGAACATGACGGCACATGCTAGTGATGAGTTGAATCAACTCCACAGCAACTGCATAAATTTATCCACTAACCGTTCAGAAACGTCTAAAAGTTGTAACTTCTTCCTGAGTCTCTCCATCAGTGTCGACTCCGGTTTGAACAATGTAAGGATGAACACAATCCTCATTTTGTCTGCGTGAGATTCTCCAGCTTTGTTGTTGTTGAGCTGTTAAAGCTCTGCCCACTTCTGGAAAGGGGGCTGGGAGCAGCAGCTCTTTTACATTTAAAGGGACACACACACAAAAATGGCGTGTTTTTGCTCACATCCTAAGTGGGGCAAATTTGACAAGCTATAATAAATGATCTGTGGGGTATTTTGAGCTGAAACTTCATGGACACATTCTGGAGACACCAGAGACTTATATTACATCTTGTAAAAGGGGCATAATAGGTCCCCTTTTAATAGCGGTACAGCTTAAAATTCTCTGTTGGCAGTTTATTTGTAATCAGATTTATGGTGGTTGAGATATGTGGCTTTGTTTTACTGTTAATATGAAGCAGTGAAGCATAACCATAAATAATCTAACTCTCTTTCCACTTGTAATGTCACTTTATTTTAAAACGATGAGAAGCTCATTCATCAGAATGATTAGACCTTTGCTCATGACCTGTTTTGACTCTAAAAACCATAGATTTGATTGATTGGAGAGATTACATTGTAAAGATGTCACACTATATACATTAACAAGAGCCTTATCTAAACATTGTGTATTGTGTGTGTGTGTATATATATATATATATAATGATTTGAAAGAGGTGTCTTATGCTCACCAAGGCTGCGTTTATTTGATCAGCAATACATAAACTATGATATTGTGAAATATTAACATATCTTAAAATTTTATTTATTCCTATGCTGAATTTCCAGCATCATTACTCCAGTCTTCAGTGTCACACGATCCTTAAGAAATCCTTCTAATATGCTGATTTGGTGAACATTTCTCATTAATGCCATCTTATTATTATTTCCAGACTTAATTTGTCTGTAAAGAGCAGATTGCTAAATTTAGCAGGAAAGATAAACAGGCATATATTGAAATATCTGTGCCAACCCACAATATATATATATATATATATATATTTTTTTTTTTTACACTTTTTACCCATTCATGAAATATGAACTAATATAATGCACATCCAAATAAAAAGTCCCATTTTGGGCTGAGATGCAGGTCTGTCGTCTTGTGACCTCTAAGGTATACTCACAGATATAATAATCATATATAATTTATAATTATGTATTTAGTTAGAGGCAAAGTTCCTCCCTGGCTCAAATCTGAAGCACCCCTCCCAAAGTCACATGACTGTAGTTCCGTGGATCACCTGTGAGGTCGCTGTTGAGTCGGAGAGACACGCATCCATACACATACACACAGGATTTACACTGAGAACAAGCAGGCAGACGGCAGGGAACATCCCCGACGTCCCTTTCCTAGACCGTTCGAGTATTTCACAGAGCCAAATGCCCGGTCCGACCCAAGCTCTGTCCCCCAATGGAGAGAACAACAACGACATCATTCCGGACAACAACGGCACCAACATCATTCCCTACAGAAAGAACACAGTGCGTGGAGAGCGCGCCTACAGGTACACCACTGCCATTACCATCCGCCGGCCGCTTTACAAAGAAACCGCCGCTTAAACCGAGCTACGATCAATGCATTTAGCCGAAAATATCAACATCATTCGTTTAAATACACGTACTCCCAATGCACTCGCTATGGGAACCCCGAACACCCTGCGTTGTATCAATTGGTGGGGCTTTTCCTGAGCCAGCTATGGCGTTTTCCTGATGGTGCAGTCATTAAGAAACCATGTTAAACGCTTTTTAGTGAATGCGTTCGTGCTTTGGGGGTTTTCTCCAAACGTTATGCATATGATTTAGGATGGATGTGTGTTGGGACGGACTCTGACAGGGTGCTTTCCCAGGTTTTGACAGTGCATGGCCTGTATGTTCACTAAGCAGTCAGCCATTGCGTAATGTAATTCATTTCATCCTAGCCCCAAAATGTGTTCAGATCTTCTCTAATGTCGTGCATATCGAGCCTAATACTAGTTAACGTTCTGTGCATGGGTGAAAAATATGATTGCGTGTGTTTTACGGGAATATAAACATGTTTTGGGTGGATTGCTTTTGTTGACAGTGATTTTTTTTTTTTTCCCTCCCCCTTCATTCCAAGATCTCACTAAACTGTTTATCTTTACTGCTAAATTTAGATGAATCTGCTCTTTAAGCACAAAAGCACTGATGTCTGGAAGTGCAGTGTGCTTTTAAGCTTGTTAAAGCCAGGAGAAATGAATATATGGGTGTTATTTGTCATCCTGGAGGGGTTTAAAGGAAATTTTAAATGAGATGAGGGTTTTCTTGAGGGATTCATTATTCATATGATGATGCATTAGGATTTCAAGGGGAATGGGAATGATGTGGTGGATCTTTATTGGCAGTGATTGAAATTGGCTACTTGAAGTTCAGATGATCTTTGATATGTTCTTATGCTTTATTTTGACCTGTTAATAACTGGATGTGGACAGCATTGCTGTTTTATTTGTGGAAAAGTGTTATTTATTTTTTATTTTTACTATTTTTAAACAATCGGTTCATATTAGGGATGCATTATGTGTCAGGTCCAAGTCCGTTATAAACCAACTAATCGGTATCAATGCTTGTTTTTTTTTGCCATCATCAACTTTAAGAGCTGTTCACCTTTCTAAAAATTAATAATAAACTATATAATAATGTAACCTAACTTAATTTAGACATTGATTTAAGTGATTAGTTTGCTTTTATTTATTTTTAGACCGTAGTTTAGATTTTTGGTACTGGCTGATCAACCATAACATGAAAATAATTATCTACCTATATCATATTGGCAAGAATTTTAATATCGGTGCATCCCTAGTTTGTCTTATTCACCCAGTCAAATTGTATTTTGTACCAAACTGAGGAATGTTCCAAAGTTTTTCATCATATCAGCAGCTTTTCAAGGGCATGAGGATGTAATACAGGCCAAAAATGACTATTTCTGTATACAATAAAAAGAGCTTTATTTATATGCTTGAACTTTTTTTCCTTACATTTCTTTTAGTTTTCAGTTGGAAACAAGTGGGATGGATAGAATCGGTGGGCTCACAATTGTATATGAGAAAAAACAAAGCACAAAAGCTTCTATTTAACATCACGGAGTGCTCTGTATATCGTGATATTTACTTGTGATTACCTAGTTGACCTTAGGATCATCTTACACAGTGTTTACATGCAACACTCGCAGTGCTATATAGCAGGAAACTAGTAAATCATGTCAGTTTAGTTTCTAAGTATTAGAAATATTAGGAACAGAAAGGCATTGCAATTGCACACTTTCATATTTTTAGTCACAAAGCATTTTATAGTGAGCAATAAAGGATGTTAACTGTAATGATAACAGCAAAGATATAGTTATAAAAGTCACTCTAAATGTAAAAATAAAATCTCTTTTTTTCCAGCTGATGAACGATCAAAACATTGACGGTGGAGTTATTGTGGACTAATACAGTCATTGTTACTGGTGTGAACGGGCCTTGAGAGAATTAAATTAGATTTAGTGCATACTCCTGTTATATAAGTAGTAGTATGCATGGCTCAGTCTGATAGCAGAGAGATCCTTCACTACATCTGCACATGATTCTGATGATGATGATGATGATGATGATGTCTGTGTCTCGTCCGCAGCTGGGGGATGGCGGTCAACGTGTATTCTACCTCAATAACCCAGGAGACTATGAGCAGGCATGACATCACGGCCTGGGTGAACGATCTGCTCAGTCTAAACTACACTAAAGTGGAGCAGCTGTCATCAGGTATGCGAACCTCCCAACTTAAACTACCGCTGACACTCATTAGACACAAAGACCAATAATCCCAGAGGATTTACACTAAGGCATTTTGTTAGTGCTTGTCCGATTGGCCGTAGGGCTGCTGCTACCTTTTAACATTTGTTTAATGCGTTTGTTTGTCTGCTCGAGTAACGCTGTTGTAAATTCTCAGCTGCTTTAGGTAAAACGGGCATGATTTGTTAACCTGGCAATAGAGTAACTTGAATGAAATGCATTAAACTAGGAAAAAAAAGCACGGAAAGGTTTGCGTCGTCTAATAATAGTGTTTGCGCCAGGGTTTTTATAGTTGGCTAAATCTAAAACCGTAAAAGTTCGTTACTTGAAATAAAATCAAATCTAAATGAACGTATTTTATTTCAGGGAATATTTCTTATTTTAATTTAGGGGCTGTTTACACACAGCACCATTTTCAACTAAAAACTGAACTTTTTATGCGTTTTCGCCGTTCGTTTACACTACAGCGTTTTGGGGGCTCGAAAATGAAAATTTTTGAAAACCATTAAATTTTGTTACTTGAAATAAAATCAAATCTAAATAAACATTTTATTTCAGGGAATATTTCTTATTTTAATTTAGGGGCCGTTTCCACACAGCACCATTTTCAAACAAAAACTGAACTTTTTATGCGTTTTCGCCGTTCGTTTACACTACAGCGTTTTGGGGGTTCGAAAATGCAAACTTTTGTTATCGTCTCAGTATAAACAACAAAAACTTGTGAAAATGATGACGTAATGTGCGTGCGTTATGTGATCAGTCTATCGGTGCGTAGCGTTTCTTTACAAAGAGACATCGCCACCTACTGGCCTGGCAGCAGAATACAGAATTTTTAGTCATTTTCACGAATCATTTTGACAACGCTGTCGTCTGTACGTGAAAAAACGTCCGTTTTCAGTACATCGTTGTCATGTAAACGTACCCTTAAAATAACTAGAGCTGAAATAACGTTAATGAAAACTATTAATAATCTAATTATAAAATTAAAATTAAAACGATTCAAAATATTAATAACTCAGAGACACTAAAATAACACTTCTGTGCAATGCTACACACTATATTTAATTGAATTTAATTCTTGTGTAATTATTATACATACGATTTTATATGACCCTCTAATAAAGGTAATCTAAAATATTACATTTTCCTTATAGATAAATGTTAATCAATATTGTTGATTGTCAACTATTCAGTTAGTTCTCTTGCTTTTGCTCGTAATCTGAAATGATTACATTAGTTTTGATCACAGCTGTGATTAAGTGTCGTTTGCATTTGTTTAATCAGTTGTTTTGAAATTCTTCAGTCATTCACAGCCATCAGATGATGAGTTCAGTTCTTTGTGAGATTTTAGTTTGATGGGATTTGGCAAGAGAAATGGGATTTCAGGAGTTTGATGAAGGATAACAAAGGTACTATGTTGATTAATGGTAAATATAGGCTAATAAAGCCTGAAAAAGACTTTATAATATAAAACAAATGACAATGCACACATAGCATTATTTATATTTGTAAATATAAGCTTATGTATAAGTAGTTTATAGTTTAGGGAATATATCTTTACCAGTTAATTAAAAATTGTTGTTTTACAGACCCAGAAAAGTCATGGAAATGAAAATATACTTATATCTTAATAAATAAATTTTCTAGTTAAATATTTAGTTCTGCTCTACAAATAATTTGTACATTTGTACAAATAATACCCGTTTGTACTCTATAAAACATAAAGTTAAAAGGGGTGCATTCCAAGTTTTTTTTTTTTTTTCTTTTATGTGTTGAATTTGCAAATGCCAAGAATTGGTATTATCTCCACCATTTTCTACAAAATTATTCAAAATTTTATCCATTAATCATGCAGTCATGAGTTATTCAAATTCGTCAGGCAATATTTGTTGGGAACTTGACTAGTAATATGCAACAGTAAATAACACTTCTGTGCTTTAGCATGGCGTCACACGGACCTTAATTTAGTTGAGCATGAGCACAGGTCAGCCCAGAGGTATTTAAAGATCTCAGAGACACCGAATATCCCGTGGAATGGGTCCAGGTCTACCTAGAGAGGCAGAAGACATTGATTTACATGATGTTGCACCAGCATTTTAGATTACATCCTTGGAGTCACTCCCTTTTAAGTGCCCTTGCTTTAGTTCTTCTGATTGAGCAGATTAAGTTTACTTCAGAGGAAGTTAGACTATTAGATGATCGTGAAACTGAATCTAAATGTGGTTGAAAGTTTTGGAGAAGTGAATGAGATGCAGCAGAATGAGTCCAACAGATTGTCTTTGCAAAACCTTGTTCACCATTTGCGCATCCCGTTACAGGAGCAGCGTACTGTCAGTTCATGGACATGCTGTTTCCCGGCTGTATCAGTCTTAAGAAGGTGAAATTCCAAGCCAAGTTGGAGCATGAATACATCCACAACTTCAAACTCCTCCAGGCCTCCTTCAAGAGGATGAATGTTGATAAGGTGAGACAAACATGAGGGCGTTTCGGTCACACTTTCACTAAGACTGCTGAACAGACCACAGGAGTAGGGTCACAGAAATAAAATCTGCTCCAAATCACTCTAGAGATTTAGTATGAAAGATATTAGTGGTTTTGTCTGATAAGAAAGTGCATGAAAGACCCCCAAAACCCCAGACTGATTCAGTTATATTTAACTATTTATGACAAGTTCTTATCCTTTAATGCATTTCCTGTCTAAATTATAATACCTGTGTAATTTCCAGCTGTTTATACTTTCTTTATAAAGAGAATTTGATGAAAAAGTTTAATTTGTGTGAAAATTGTATAATATTCATTTTGTTATTAATTAAAATTAAATGTTAGTTTTAGTAAAAGAATGTAAAAATGAAATGTAAACATTATACATTTCAATATTAGAAATGTAAAATGATGTGTAAATATAAATTGATGTATGTAAATCAGAAAGGGCCAGAAGTAAAAATCCTTTTTTATAAAATTTTCCGTGTTTTTCAGCTAAAACGTTCTTTAAGAACAGCATAACGATGCTGTTTTAGAATGCTTAAAAGGCTTTAACCAGAAGAGATTTCATCCTATTTTCAACCACACATTGAAGTACCAAGATTTACTTCAGATTTTAAGTTCATATTTCAATGTAACAACTCATTCAAGTACTCACAGCTCTCTGATGGCGGTTAATTGTCACATGACCTTCAGGTAAACAAATGTTTTCTAAATGTTTTATTTTATTGTTATGTTAAAATAGATTATTTATTTAAGTTTGTATATTTATATGGTTTCATTAATTATTACCACCAACCCTTTGCATTTCCCTCAGGAACCCCCATTTAACCCTGAAATTTAACGTATAAATCATCTGTATTTTTTTTTTTTTTTTAGCAAAGTTATCTGTGTGGTGTATTTTTTTCACATTTAAACTCTTATCTTGTTTCCTTTCCTCTTTAGATTATCCCTGTTGAGAAGCTCGTCAAGGGACGATTTCAAGACAACCTGGACTTCATTCAGTGGTTCAAGAAGTTCTTCGACGCCAACTACGACGGGAAGGAATACGACCCAGTCCAGGCCAGACAGGGCCAGGATGCCATTCCCCCTCCAGATCCTGGGGAGCAGATCTTCAACCTGCCAAAGAAATCCCACCATGCCGCCAGCTCTCCCACCGCAGGTCTGTTTGGGATGCTTGTAATTTATTAATAATCATAATTAATCAACTGGCAAATTGACATCTACTAAATTTTGAGCCTCCTGCATCATGGCATCTGTTAACTTGTGTGCAGGAGCTACTAGATCAACCACTTCAACCCCTAAATCCTCCACCTCCACCTCCCGACCCTCCTCTGCCAAAAAGATTCCCGTGATGTCAGCGACACCCGCTAAGGGAGAGAAGGAGCTGGAAGCCCAAGTAACACAACTAAGCGAGCAGGTGGACACCCCTAACGTTATTAATGCTATTAAAATCTTTAAATAGACTGCTTGAGCAATCATGAACATAATAGCCAGAAGTGCTAAACGAGACCATGAGATAAGATGCTATTTTAGGGGATAACTTTGGAAGACATTTGTCTAAATGTATTGTTGCATTGATTTTAGCCTTGATACTTGATACATCTAGTAAGCTTACTTAGACAGCATTTTAGGCTTCTAGTGAGCTACTCTACGTAGCATTTTTGTACATCAAAGCTTATATTCCTAGATAGCATATAGGGCACCTAGTGAGCTGTTTTCTTTCTTCCTTCATCTTTCTTGATCTTCTTACGACATTTAGGTATCTTTCTAGATCTTCTGAAATCATAGGCATCTTTCTAGATCTTCTGACATCATAGGCATCTTTCTAGATCTTCTGACATCATAGGCATCTTTCTAGATCTTCTGACATCATAGGCATCTTTCTAGATCTTCTGACATCATAGGCATCTTTCTAGATCTTCTGACATCATAGGCATCTTTCTAGATCTTATGACATCATAGGCATCTTTCTAGATTTAGGCATATTTCTAGATCTTATGACATCATTGGCATCTTACTAGATCTTATGACATCATAGGCATCTTTCTAGCTCTTATGACATCATAGGCATCTTACTAGATCTTATGACATCATAGGCATCTTACTAGATCTTATGACATCATAGGCATCTTACTAGATCTTATGACATCATAGGCATATTTCTAGCTCTTATGACATCATAGGCATCTTACTAGATCTTATGACATCATAGGCATCTTACTAGATCTTATGACATCATAGGCATCTTTCTAGCTCTTATGACATCATAGGCATCTTACTAGATCTTATGACATCATAGGCATCTTTCTAGCTCTTATGACATCATAGGCATCTTACTAGATCTTATGACATCATAGGCATCTTACTAGACCTTATGACATTATAGGCATCTTACTAGATCTTATGACATCATAGGCATATTTCTAGCTCTTATGACATCATAGGCATCTTACTAGATCTTATGACATCATAGGCATCTTACTAGATCTTATGACATCATAGGCATCTTTCTAGCTCTTATGACATCATAGGCATCTTACTAGATCTTATGACATCATAGACATCTTACTAGATCTTATGACATCATAGGCATCTTACTAGATCTTATGACATCATAGGCATCTTACTAGATCTTATGACATCACAGGCATCTTTCTAGATCTTATGACATCATAGGCATCTTACTAAAGCTTATGACATCATAGGCATATTTCTAGATCTTATGACATCATTGGCATCTTACTAGATCTTATGACATCATAGGCATCTTTCTAGATCTTATGACATCATAGGCATCTTACTAGATCTTATGACATCATAGGCATCTTTCTAGATCTTATGACATCATAGGCATCTTTCTAGATCTTATGACATCATAGGCATCTTTCTAGATGCTCTTATGACATCATAAGCATTTTCTTAGATGTTCTTATGACATCATAGGCATCTTTCTAGATCTTATGACATCATAAGCATCTTCTTAGATGTTCTTATGACATCATAAGCATCTTCTTAGATGTTCTTATGACATCATAGACATCTTTCTAGATGTTCTTATGACGTCATAGGCATCTTTCTAGATGCTCTTATGACATCAAAGGCATCTTACTAGATCTTATGACATCATAGGCATCTTTCTAGATCTTATGACATCATAGGCATCTTTCTAGATGCTCTTATGACATCATAAGCATTTTCTTAGATGTTCTTATGACATCATAGGCATCTTTCTAGATCTTATGACATCATAAGCATCTTCTTAGATGTTCTTATGACATCATAAGCATCTTCTTAGATGTTCTTATGACATCATAGGCATCTTTCTAGATGTTCTTATGACGTCATAGGCATCTTTCTAGACATTTTCATAACATCATAAACTAACTGTTTTTTTTAACCTGTGGTTGACAAGTTTTTGGGAACTTAGTGAACTCTTGTGTCTCTCCACTGCTGTAGCTCAATACATTAAAGCTAGCACTAGAAGGAGTGGAGAAGGAGCGGGATTTCTACTTCGGGAAGCTGAGAGAGGTGGAGCTGTTGTGTCAGGAGCAGGGCCAGGACAACGGACCCTTCGTGGAGAGACTCATGGAGGTGCTGTACTCCGCAGACGACCAGGTCAGTACTTCACATCACCTAGAATTGATTTATTTTTTTACAGCGCACATTTTGTGTTTGTTTGTTTATAGTTCTTCTCTCCTTGTGTGTTTTTTTTTGAATAAGCCATCACACCTATTTATGTGTGTATGTATTTATTCAATTACTTTTTCTGCTCTTTTGTCTTTTAATAAAGCATCACATCATTTTTTATTATTATTATTATTTTTCTTCTAATAAAACATCACATTTGTTATTATTCTTGTTTTATTAGTAGTAATATTATTATTATTGTATATATGCATCACACCATTTGATAATGTTGTATTCATATTTTAAGAGAACAAAACCATTTACTTTTTATTTGTTTTATACAACATTTGGAGCAGTTGTTAAAAATTCAGAGCTTGGTTTAAGAAAATCCACATTCAAACAAAAATAGCTGACTTCCTGTTGGTCAGAGCTAATGACTGTAAATTAGAAAGTTGTCCGGCTCGACGAGAACAATATATGTACCGAGTTTAGTGACTGTAGGTAAAACTAACCCCCCCACTTTAGTCAAAAGGTGGCGCTTTTGAGCCCTTCCTACACACCCATTTCTAAGGTTTTACCTCTGATGTGTGTCGAGTTTCATACAATTTGAATTCTGGCAAACTTTGATTCTTTTTTTTTTTTTTCCACCTCAAAAGGAGTCATATTCTAGAGACTTATGTAGCATTTTTCTTTGGTTCACTTATGATTTTGGACGAGGTAAAAAAAAATGTTTAGTTTTTACCCTCTACCTGACATTTAGAATTAAACAGGCTATTTTTTCTATAAATGCCTCTTATTGTTAACATACTGCATACTACTGCTTTAGGTCAGACTTTCATTCATTACGGAATACATCAGTAGCACTTTATTTTATGGCCTTGTTCCACATATGCATACTTACTATATTACCAGTACTTTCTTGGGTAAGTATGCTGTAAGTACATTGTAATAGAGTGTAACTTAATGTCATAAATCAATATACTCTTTATGTGTGACATCATATCTATGATTTCTAAAGGACCCATTTTTACTGTTTTTGATCTTGTTTTCGGTGATATGGACCCTTCAAATCAAGTGATTCTCTCTCGTGTAGTGCACTTTGTCTTGGTTCGTAACAACATTAAATGAAAGGCTGATTTTAGATATGATTTAAGACAAACTCACATATGCCAAGATCTTCAAAAACAAACAAACAACTGTGTGTGTTTTTGTGTGTGTGTGTGTGTGTGTGTGTGTGTGCGCAGGAGGCCGGCGGAGAGGAACATGAGGCTCCGGCTCAGGAGGAGGACGTTCCTGACGACACACAGGACGAATACTAAACACATGCACTCAGTCAGAAAACTGCTTTGGGTTCACTTTCTCAAACTCATGACGGTTTATTTCTCATTTACTCTGGTGGTGAAGGAGTGAGACAAATTGGCCAAATATTCAAATGTGTCTTTTGTCTTTTTTTGTTCCCCCATTAGCCCCATTTAATCGCATTATGACTATTATGAACATGTCATCTGACAGCAGCTTAAATGGTGAATCTCGTTCGTGTAAAACCCTTGATAACAACCGCTGCACTGCAACTACATTTGGTTTTTACTTTAGCTGAGGTTTGATGGCGTTTCCACCTGCTGTTTTTCATCTCACCACACTGATGAAGGAAAATTGATTTCTTAAGCTGTTTTTGTTTTTGGATGTGACGCATCAAATCATGTGATTTTAGAATATTGCAATAAGAGTAGTTTAAATTAATTTGTGAAAATAAATTGTGAAATAAAGCCTCGCGTTAGATCCCTTACAAAGACTGACCATTCTTTACTATGGTAAATTTTGCATTGGAATATAAACCCGTGAGATTAATTTGAAAACATTGCTCTGTTTTTCATATATATATATATATATATATATATATATATATATATATACATACATGTGTATGTATATATATATATATATATATATATATATATATATATATATATATATATATATTATTATTATTATTATCTCCTTTTTTTGGCTAAATGTGTCTCAACTTCACAGAGGTGGACGCCAATCACAGTGTTTGATAGGAAGCATTTCATTTGAACTGTGCAATCGGTATTCTGTGTCTAAACATGTTTTACTTTATATGTACAGTAAAAAAACAGCCGTCATTCTGAAGAAAACGATGCATATTGAAGATTTTTTTTAACTGTTGTTCTAAAGCACAGGTTTTAGCAGAAGATCTTCTGATCAGAAAACATTCTCGTGATCTCCTGATACTCGTCAATATTCTCCACAGGTCAACGCTTATGTCATTTATTATTGTGTACAATGAAAAGGAATGTAAACTTATGTACTGTTAATAATTATAAATAGACAATGTTTTTTTTTTTATTTCCCTCACAGTATC
>CM074301.1:12775000-12877500 GCA_037194245.1 Opsariichthys bidens | reverse complement strand
ACTGGACACATGGTTGTTCAGTAGGGGGCGCTATGATTCCTCAGACGAGACGTCTTGAGCCTTCAGCAGGGTTCTCAATGTCCCTGCTCCTTTTAGGATTGACCTCTGGCCCAAATATATATTTGGAACCTTTTTTGGTATTGGTGTATTAATATTTGACATTTTATAGAGTGCATGTGTCGCTCAAGTCATCTGAATATAAGATCAAATGTGGCTCAGCGTCGTATTATTTTCCACAACCACATGAGATGTGAAACCACAAGACATCGGTGTGAAATGTAATAATGCTTGTCTAATACAAATCTGTTGTTTTACCAGTGCACATAATAGATTAGTCATTTCCACTGTGCATATTATGTGTAGTACATATTATCTGAAAGTATCTAAAAAAAATTTTTTTCTTTTTGAAGAATGTTACAAGTGCTTTGTGGATATGCAAAGAACGTCAGTGGAGTTTCTTTGTATACGGACAAAACAATTCTTCAAAATATCTTCTTTTGTGTTCATGTCCTAATTTTTGGAATGACATAAGGGTGAGCGAATGATGAAGATTTTTCATTTTGGGATGAATCATTTCTAATGAATCCTGATTTGATGTTTTTATTCCAGGAATGTCATTCCCAACATCTGTGTCAGCAGTGATATCATGAAGTAGTCTAGCTGTCTTATGCTAGTGACCTTTGACCATGATTATCATAATTCAGCATGATGCATCGTATTGTCATAATGGTAAAATTCACGATTACTGGCATGAACTGCAATTCCGCTCAGACTGTGCTGACTGGATATTACATTCTATGCGATTGTAAACGGTTTGGGTATACAGTAGTGCATGGTAAAGCGCTATATAAATGCCTCCATCCATTCATTCATTCATTCATTCATTCATTCATTCATTCATTCATTCATTCATTCATTCATTCATTCATTCTGCTTCCTGGAGTTGCAGGAAAGTGTGTCATGTTAAAGAGATGTTATGCTATACTGCATAAACACAGCTGTGAATTGACTAATTAATTGTTGGAATAGTTGGGAAGGCGTTGCATCACACATTGCTTACACATTCAAAAGATTCATAGTAGTTTATTCTGGTAATGTGGCATAGATCCAAATAATAATTTGATAACACTCTTTTTAGAGTTACTTTGTCATTGGAAATGCTTGGGTCATCCATTCAAAAAACAACAACAAAAAAAAACCCTTAAAGACTCAATAGAAATGTTACATTGAATCATTCAGTCTTTATTTAGGTCAAGGTTTCTTCACAATCTTGATCAGTGATTCTAATTTAGTTTTCCTTTCACCATAAATTGGCAACCAACTTAATACCACAATTGATTATTGTACAAAAGTAAACAAATTATATATATTACACACACACACACACACACACACACATATATATATACACACTTTGTATGTGTGTGTGTCTCTGTATATATATATATATATATATATATATAAGAAATAAATAACATTTACAAATGAATAGTTTAAGTCTGAATTAAAATTATTATTTAACTAATTAAAACATTAATAACGAAACGTAAACAGAAATTGCCTTAAATGTTTTCAGTATTTCTTATTACAACCTCAATGTTTTACACAATGCAAAAGAAAACAGAAAATCCCTCAAAGTAAAACATTGAGGTTGTATTAAAAATAATATTCATAAAATCAATATATTAAGAAATGTGTTTATTTATTTAAAAAATAATCATTAAGGTATTAATATTGCTTTTAAATGATTATATAAATAAAATGTTAATTAAATAATACTACTCTCATTAAAACACATTGTAATGTGCACAAATCATGTTTGTCTTTGTGAGTGAGTGCATGTTCAATGCATTTTTTGAATCGTATAGTTTTGTTCATGGTTTTTGAGGATGGGGGCATGTCACTGAACCTGTCCCTGTCCTGTCCATCTGTATGAATTGTCTAGCATTACCAAATGACAGATGAATTTGTGCCATAATACCATAGAGTTTGATTGAATGCCTTTGACGTGAACAGCAGAAGACATGGCAAGAATTGTGTACATTTAGCATTGACATTTTACCTGCTGATCAGAACAGACCAGTTTTTTGGATTAAACTTATTTTTAGAACCCCCCAATGTTAAATATCTTTTAAATATAATGTTTGAATTTTCCCAAGGTGTCACCAAGGGTTTGAACGAAGGATGCTGAAATGTTTGTCAGCCTTGACTCATCCAAATCACAACTATGTTATGCACTTACTCCCAAGTCTCCATTTTAAATTGTCTTTTAAATCACCACTGCTTCCTGAATTCAAGATTGAAACCATTAGTTAAAAAAAAAAAAAAAAAAAATGATTGTGTACTTGCCCGGCTTTCGTAGGAAAATCGTTTTGGGTCCATTTACAGGAAGAGTGGAAAAACAGACATGCGTCTCGACATAATGTGTTTATTGCACATTAATTTCTCAATTAATTACACCCATGTTTCTACCCATAATCAATTTTCTTATGTCTTCCTGCAATTGCTAATCAAACTAGGGCGTCCTTGGCGGTGACACACTTTACCGTGACCTGGCATCCCTCTCCGTTCAGTTCTGTGATTGTCCTGTTCCCGCTGGTTTGGGAACTGCCCCTATGTGATGCGTCTGGAGTGATAGATTTGATAGAGCGAAAAGTTTGTATACTCCTCCATTCATTTTGAGCCTGTGCTGGGTGAACACATTTTTGAGCCCTGGCCAGGAACATAGTGTACTGCGTAGAGAGAGAAAGACAGAGAGCGCGTGTAGTGCACCGTTCGCTGGCAGGCTGCCCTGCAGGGTCATGTTGATTCAAATAAAAGAGTGTGTAGGCTGTTTGGCGGGCTGGAATGCCGTTCATGTCTCCACATGATAAGGAGGCAGCCGATTTTTTTTCCACGAGAAAACCAGTTTGTGACAATGCAGCCACACAAACACACACACACACACACACACAACCCCCTCCCATTCTCTAACGTCCATCTTTTACGACCTGTCATAAGGTAAATGACTCATATATCACGTATCATCAGGTCTCATGAAGGCCCTGGTGGTATCTTCAGGTCTATCTCTGGAATGTATCTTCTCTGTCTTTCTTTGTCTATTGTTTGTTTGAGGGTGTGTGTGTGTTTTTATCAGGGCTGGATGTCCCTCGTCACATCTCACATTGCCTTGTAGATTTTTCATAATGCATTTGGAATCAATTCTTTAATTTTCACAAAGGGCTGTAGAATTTGTTTGTGACAGCGCAGGGTCTGTTTACACCCGCGTTTTCTCTGATCTGATTGTGAAAGGACCAGGTGTAAATGCCTTTTGAGACGGATTTAAATCCGGTCACTTCAGGTGGTGGTCTGAGACTCATTCCAAACGAAACCGGATTAGTGTAAATGCATCTGGTTATTGAAACCACATTTGTAAATTTTAACTCCTCCCAAAATGTTGAAAAACAAAGGTGTGAGGACGTGTTATGATATGTGATATTGAAGCTTGTTTACGCCACTTAATAAAAAAATAAATAAAAAAGGTAATTGCAACTTTTTCTCACAATTCTGACTTTTTTCCTCAGAATTGCAAATCACGCAATTCTGGCGTTATAACTCACAATTTTGACTTTTTTCTCTGAATTGCGAGACATGAACTCTCAATTGCAAGTTATAAAGTCAGAATTGCATGATATAAACTTGCCGTTGCGTTTTATAGTCAGAACTCGCAATTCTGACTTTTTTCTCAGAATTGTGAGTTTATAACATGCCATTTTGAGTAAAAAAGTCCGATTTACATTTGCAATTCTGAGAAAAAATGTCAGTATTTTAAATTGCAAATTTATAACACACAATTGCAAGTTTATATCTCACAATTCTGAGTTAATAACTCGCAATACACACAAATATTATATATATATATATGTTGTGTGATAATTATTAAATAAATTATTAAATTAAATAAATATAAATATTTTTCAATTCAGATTTTTGTATTAACTATCATAAATAGTGTAAAACCTTTGGATTTTTAATTTATATACGTGTATTCAGTCCTTTTCTAAATGATTCTAGTCTCTAGTTTATCTTTGAATGTAAGCCTGGCATTTTATTTTTTACGCCTGTTTTGTTGCCGATTTATTATTTATTTGGAGAAACCCTTAACCCTAAGTATAAGCAATAAAACCAGTAATTCTTTCTTTAAACACCAATACTCACAAAGGCAGTGATTTTAGATTTAGTAACTAAAAGGCAAGTGTCGTATGTGGGAAGAATGGGTAGGAGTTGCGTGTGGATTCGGAGTTCAGTGGCAAAACTTAAGATGAGTGATTCAAAGCCTTTTCCAGAGGGCAGAGGTTGACATTAATGCAGTGCTGGATAGGCAGACGCTCAGATAGTGTTTTCAAGGCCCCTTGGGAATTACGATATGTGCAGCAGGATAGATTTAATGGAAGGTCACCAAGTTCTTGTTTTTTTAGCGTCCCACCTTTGCCCTTCTCATTTATTTTCTTCTCTGGTATCCATGTGATCCATGCATTTGAATGATGATTATGTTGTACAAGGTAGTTATTCAGAGTTTTTTTGGCTTTATTTTGGTGTCTTTCAGCCATCTGTATTGACTTTTTTTAAAGTTTTCTTCACTGTTAAGGCTCAGATTGAAACTGTGGCTTTCATATCCCAGTATGACATGTTTTTGTGAGTAAGGTAAAAACACGGGCTGCAATATTGTTGTAACACCTGTTTAGTCCGTAATTTCGCTTCATCACCATGGCGGCAGCCTGTCAGGAGGCGTCATTCGGGTCCCATAATTTGTGTAATTGTGAACCAAGAGTTTTGCAAGAACTTTGCGTGTGTTTATCTTGAGAACAGTGTACCTGTTAGATTAATTGTTACAGTTATTGACCTCCAGACAGCCGGACTGTGAAGATGTGGGTGTATTGGGTGTCTTGTTTTCCTTGTGCTGGGAACTCTCAATCACAATATTATGTCAAATGCTATGTGCCCTTTCACCAATTTTTATGCTGAATGGAAACACCAAAAGTGTGCATAAATTCTAAAAATGCGTTTAAAATTGTACGTCCCCAATTGAGGCGGATGCATTTTTTATCCAATAAGAAGACTAAGATGGAAACGCATTTACCGAAAAAAAACCTGACTTTGCCTCAACAGAGTATGTGATTGGAAAACTGGACTAACCAATGGATCACTTTCATTGCATATCCCAAATGTTGGTTTGATCATTATGAGCCAAAGCCAATAATTTGGTTTAATTCCATCCCAGAAGTGTCTCACACAATTGCATTCCCAAGATATCACCATTTAGATGCACCAGGTATCCAAACGGAAGATGACAGCCTTAATTGCATTCGTCTGCACAGGCGCAAGGCATTTCTGATGCCACAGTGGCTTGCCCGATTGCAGCAACTTCCATTTTTATTTCAGATATTTTGTGCCAATTTCCCAAGAAGTGAAGATTTTGTTCTCTTGAATACATGGGATGGAAGCGCTGCTTTTTCGCAGATGTTTTATGCGATATTCCAATTTTGTGCACAAGTTAAATCCGTAATTTTGGACTTCATCCAATATAAATACTCGTTGTCCTGAAATCAGTTCCTCTTTGGGTTTATTACTGACTTTAAAATTTGACTTTGCACTTTTAATGTTAGTTTTATAGAGTCATTAAGGAAGATCTGTATTGTCTTCCTGTACTGTTTGACCTTGAGCCTTGATGCTCATGTGGATGGCGCAGGTTCGAATCTGATGTGTCATATCCTGATTTATCATGTATAATATTCTGTATCTCTCCCCAAATAGGTTTATTTTCATATATCTGCTTTTCTGTCAATAAAACTAGAGAGGGAAAAAAAAAACCAAAATAAAATGGAAAAAATATTAAAATGTCCTTTCATGCATGTGATGATCCACATTTATAAGTTGCTTTGGATTACTGTTAAGTATTACTATTTATAGACTACATTATAGTATTTATTCATATTTTGAATTTTCAGTTTTCATTTTAATTCGCTTAAATTTTAGTATTATTTATACACTTTTGTTATTTTAACAGTATCACTGCTGTGAATAAAAGCACCTGTCATATGACTAAAACTGTTCTCTCCTTTTTAGTCACCGGCTGAGATTTCAGACTACTCATCCTACGACGACAATGATGAAGATGCGGAAGAAAGCCGAGCGGAATCTTCCCTTCTGGACGCAGCCGAGACCAGCAAGCAGTCGGTCATTGAGTGGGTTCGATCCGCTCAGGCCATTCTTCAGACACCTCAGAAACAATCCGCCAAGAGCGTCAAGACCCCAGAGGACTCGAGTAAAAAAAGGAGGAGATTTGAAAGGTATGATCTATGGCGCTTGGATCTTAATCTTCATTTCAGTGCAACCCTGTGCAAGATGAACTTAAATTATGAGCTCAGCGGTTGGCTTTATGATTCGGATTTATCGTCTCAACTGACAGTAATCCTTCACACTGCTGTTCATTCTTGCTGGGAGTTTTTTCCCCAATGTTTGACGTCAAGTTCACAGCCCAACATTTCATATCAGTGTAAACACACTGAATACAAAAGAGTTCAAAGTCTAGAAGCAGTTTAATAATACATCCACACCCTTACCGTAAAAAAACCTGGTCAGTTTGGTTTTTGATTGGCTATCGAGGAGCGGTTTCTTTGCACATTTGTATCACCTTATTTAATCTACCAGAACACTTCCTTCTACACACAAAAGACAAAGATCCACATGGCATTTTCTTGTATTAGTCAGCAGTAGCTTTCTAGTGGCGCTCAAAGATTGAACACTGCTGATGACATTTTTAGCATAAATGAGTAATTTGTCCGATTTTGTGAATGGGAGAGGAAAGACGTGTGTCCCTCACGGGGGAGCTGTGTCTCTTTTTGGCACTTGTTCGTCCATAAATTCTTCTGCTGACCCTCAGTCCCTTCTGCAGGCGAGCACTGGATAAGTTGCCCCCTGCCTGAGTGTCTGTTGATGTGGCTTTTATGTCTTATTATTCTTTCATATGTCTACACAAAGATTATAGCACACATAAAAACTGCCACCCACTTAACATACATAAAAACTATAAAAATGAACATAAATATGCACATCATAATAAACATAATACAGCGAATAACAGTTAAGTGCAAGCAGAATGGAGCTGCTTTGGGAATAAGAAGTGTATCCTTTAGCTAACAAGCCTGTAACAAATTTAAACCTATGTTTTATGAAAGACATCAATTTTCGGTGTGCAATTTAGATTATAGTGATTATAGATTTGATTGGTTTCTCTATGATTAATTCACTATGCTATGTTTTGATTCAGATTGATTCTCTATTGATTGATTCATTCAGATTCATTCTTTATTATTTATTGTGTTTGATTTATATTATGGATTTAAATCTAACTGATTCTCTAAATCTGAGTCTATGGAACTGCATTTCTAACATTCATTCTGTGAGATTTATTATAATGTTGAATATATGGTATTCGTTCTTTGTGATTTATTTCATGTAATTGATTTTATATGAATGATTTTCTGGGATTGATTCCCAGTCTAGTGATTGAGTCTCTATGATTGATTCCATGGAATTGATTCTTTAACGTTGATTCTGTACAATTGATTCTCCATCTTTGATTCTATGGAATTGATTCTCCGTCTTTGATTCCATGGAATTGATTCTCCGTCTTTGATTCTATGGATTTGTTTCTCTATCCTTGAT
The DNA here is from genome assembly GCA_037194245.1 of Opsariichthys bidens. NCBI lineage: Eukaryota > Metazoa > Chordata > Actinopteri > Cypriniformes > Xenocyprididae > Opsariichthys > Opsariichthys bidens. The sequence goes on along the minus strand of CM074301.1, from coordinate 12,869,793 downwards.
TAAATTGAATTGATTCAAATCTCTATGAAATTGATTGGTGCTGATTTGTCTATGACTCATTCTATGTGATGAATACTAATCGATTCAGTCTGATTCATTATTTAATTATCTTAGAGTGATTCCCATTTATTCTTTATCATTGATTTTCTGTGATTGATTCCATGGGAATGATTTCACATATATTAATTATTTTGTGGGAACTGAATCCATAGGTTTGAATCTGTGGGACAGATTCAGTGTGATTTAAATGAATCTTTGTATTTGATTCTCTATGAATGATTCTGTTGATTCCAACTGACTGATTTGGTGTGTTTGAATCTATAGGTTTGATCCTGTGGGGTTAATTTTATGTGCTTTGAGTCTAAGTGATTGGTTCTAAATGAATAATTATGTGGGGATTCATTGATTCATATTCAAATAATTCTATCAGACTGAATCCATGTGATCTCTCTCTATAGAGGAGGCTTTGCTGAAAGGCTCAACCGACTCCACAGCAGGCAACGATCAGCCATCAGCTTCTGGAGACATCAGTGCAACTCAACCACATCAGCTGGTAAGACACATCCAGTCTGAATCATGGCTGCTCATGTGAGCCAAGTACAGATCATTAGTGGTTAGTTCTCTGTTACTGACCAATAATGAAAATATTATTATAAACGCTTTCACAATTAACATGTAAGTGTTGTCTGTTTGAATGCTGCCAATGTCGAATCTGGCCAATTAAGCACCAGGAAAATATTTTACCACCAAACCGCAGTTTTCATATTTCCGTAATTGCTTGTCATGCTTTTGCATGATGTATGTAGAATATTCCAGTGATACAATCACTCACTGTACAGTTGGAGGAGTAGGAGGCTGTAAAAACCTACGATTGTGATTCACGAGACAATAGGACTTAATTGTCTCTCAGCCAAAGCGACAGGAAACCACAGACACAAACGCACTGCAGACACAGTCACACACCTTACGTTTTCATTTTCCATGGTATAACGGATTTCTTTTCAAACAGCGCCCTGCTAGGGGTCTTTAGCGTGTGTATTTATGTTTATGTGGAGGTTTAAAGAAGTTAATGTTCCAGTTGAAAGTGGAAATTCAAGAGAAAACTTATTAGGAAAGTAAACGTGTGTGTGTGTGTGTGTGTGTGTGTGTGTGTGTGTGTGTGTTTGTGTGTGATGCACTGCCACCGTTGCCACAAAGTTGTTTAATAGATCTTATCCTATGTAAATATTAGTTCATTATGGTTTTTGTTCGTCCTTTTTTAATCAGAAATGTATAGTGGTTTAATAATATTCTGGTATTTCCGCATTAACTGATTTATTGCATGTAACGTTAGCTGACTAAGATGAACTCTGGATTTAGTTCTCAAGCCATTTCTTTTAGTTTTCATTCACGTTTGCATGTGGAAAAGCGATTTAGGATGACTGGACATAGTTTATGGACAGCTTTGCAACTGGCATAATTCCTTAGAAAATTCCACAGCCTGAGGAACGCATCTCCCACTCACTTCTTGCTTGTTGATTTATTAGTTTTTGTTTTTTTTTATACACAACACATTAGCTGATAAATCAGATATCAGTATGTGCATTTAACAACCTGTTCATTTCCTTTTTACATAGTCATGCATAGCAGTTTTTGGCACACACACACACACAAAAACAACCTAGAAAAAAATAGCCTGTTATTTTTGTTTTGCATGTGATTGTATGGAGTAAACAGAGTTTGTTTCTCTCGCTGCTTTCAATTTTTCGCAAAAAGTTCCATTACAAGTCGTTCTTCTCTGAAGTCTTGGCTCTGCTCGTCATGATTTCAGCTGAGTCAATTGTGTTCATGTGTCCAATCGAGGACGCCAAGTATTCCTTAAACAGTCAGCATGGGAATATATCCCGTCAGAGCGCTGGATTTTGTTTCATTTCCTCAGAACTGACTGAAACGGAAAAAGTTGAGACCGCGCCAGTGTGAGTTTTCACAGCATAACCCAAAATATCCTGCTGCTGTTATTAATTTACAAGGCCTGTATCCTGTCTGTGTTGTTTTGCAAAACTTAATGACTTTGAGAAGGAAACCGTCTTTCAGATGCTGGTCATTTTATAAAATGTAAATCTTACTTGACATTCTAATTGTTCATGCTGTATAGTGCTTAACTATACTTAAAAATACAATTATAGTTGTTAATCCAAAACTGTTCATGTACAGATGTGCAGTTTCATACATGCGTTTCTTTGACCCAAGCTGACAGGCCAGGTGTCCTGACACTTAGGATTCTGGGAGTTCGAGAGGAATGTGGCATGCAGGCTGCAGTGTGTGACAGGCTGCCAGAGGGGAAATGTGTGTGGCTCTTTTCAACAAAGACACGGCCGCCCAGTTACAGCCTGCGCCCAGAGACATCGTCCACATCTACCCACCATGGTGAGAGTCCCGTTCCTTAATGTTTTACCATAAAATATCAGAAATGGAGACTATTATCTCTGATGATGATAGTCAGTACTGTTGTTTTTTTATTCTTATTCGAGCAATCTTGTGTAATTTATGGAGTAATGACATAATACCCTTGATTTTAAATTTTGTGTATAATTAATAGTGCTTGCTCAAGCATTTAAACAAACTTTATCCGTAATTATCAAACTTGTATTACGGATATATATATGATGCTTTAAATTGTGCGGATCGTTGAGGTAAGGTGTACGATTTACTTTTGTGATTGGACTTAATTTCACCCAGCAATCCATAAAATGGACACAAAATACACTTTCAACCCCTAGTTACAACATAGAACACTTTTTTTTTTGATAAATACTTTGATTATAAATGTTTTAAACATTGTATTTGGTTACACTTTATTTTAAGTAGACGTAGTTATATTGTACTTACTCAAATAAGTGCTGAATAATATTAATTAACTACATGTACTTACTATAGAGTTAGGGTTAATTACTTGTAATTATGCATAATTTATTGTTATTACTATAGTAGTAATATGTATCTAAGGCACCTAAAAAAATAAATTGTTACCTTATATTTATGTTCAAGTCAAGTCACCTTTATTTATATAGTGCTTTATACAGTTTATTTCAAAGCAGCTTTACAGTAATAACAGGAAAATGATTCAGTGACGCGGAAGTAATTTCGGCTGTACAGCAGCTGTAAAAGAAAATAGTGTCCTTGTTCAGCTGAAGTCAGTTCAGTGTCGATTCATTTCCATTGTAAAGATCATCAATTATTTAATTAGTTAATCTATAAAGCAGTTCTGCAGAAAAGAGATGTCATCGTCCAGCTCACTTCAGTCAGTGCAGACAAATCAATAGTATTGTTGAATATTAAGTATTAAAGGGGTCCTTGGTTATGATTTCACTTGTTTAACTTTAGTTAGTGTGAAATGTTGCTGTTTGAGCAGAAACAACATCTGCAAAGTTATGAAGCTCAAAGTTCAATGCAAAGGGAGAAATGTTCTTTTACAGAAATCGTTGTTTAAGCACTACAACAAACGGCTGATGGGGATTACAACGTGCTTCTTCATGGGTTTGTGACATCACTAATCCTAAAATTGACATAAACCCCCTCCCCAGGAACACGCAACAAAGGGGGTGGGGCTATGCTGGGCTGCTTTAGAGAAGAGGAAGAGTCGTTGTTGTAGAGTGTTGTTGCCTCTAGGGTCAATTCAACACTGGATTTGCATTAAAGATTAACTTGACGGCACATGCTAGTGATGAGTTGAATCAACTCCACAGCAACTACATAAATTTATCCACTAACCGTTCAGAAACGTCTAAAAGTTGTAACTTCTTCCTGAGTCTCTCCATCAGTGTCGACTCCGGTTCGAACAATGTAAGGCTGAACACAATCCTCATTTTGTCTGCGTGAGATTCTCCATTCTTTATTGTTGTTGAGCTGTTAAAGCTCCGCCCTCTTCTGGAAAATGGGCGGGGAGCAGCAGCTCATTTGCATTTTAAGGGACACACACACAAAAATGGCGTGTTTTGCTCACACCCAATTAGGGGCAAATTTGACAAGCTATAGTACATTATCTGTGGGGGTTTTGAGCTGAAACTTCACAGACACATTCTGGAGACACCAGAGACTTATTTTACATCTTGTAAAAGGGGCGTAATAGGTCCCCTTTAAGAGGACAAACTCCGTGGTTGTTTACATTTTATTTATCTTCTTTGTTTCCATTTTTTGGTTTTCAAAGCTTCTAATTAATTTTCTGATTTGTTTTGCCTGCTGGCATTTGTTTTCTTCAATTTCATCATACTTTCATGTTTCATCACAGCTTGTGTCTAGATTCCTTGAATTACGTTGCATTTCCCTATATCTTCAGTGATAGTTAGTGATGAATCACTGTTCAAGCAATAAGCCGCAGGTTGGCAGAACAAGTCTTGCTCTGTGCAGCCGTGTGTTTTGCACAGAGTTGATAAGAGCGAAAGGCCTGTGGGGCTGAAGGTGAGAGAGACAGACGAGCCTGTCTCCATCTGTGTGGGAGGACCACAGATCCACAGATCCATCCAAACTAAAGAGGCCATGACTTGCCGGAAGCCAGGGTCCCGCCCCTCTCTCTCTCTCTCTCTCCCCCGTATCGCCCCCATGTAGCGTCGCTCCCACGTCATTCCTCAGCTCCAGGGAATGGCCAGCATACCTCTTCCTGGCAGCTCTGAGCTCATTTCCAGCAAGCTGGGAAAAAACATTGCTGGATCCTTTTTCTTCCCTCTCCTTTTTCTTTCTCTGGCTTTTTTTTTTTTTTGAGGAGCGTTAGGCAGCGGATCACAATAACTGTGACAGAGGCCAGAGAGCTGAATAGAAAACACATGCGGCACAGTGTGCTGCTGGCACAGTTTCTCCTCTTGTCTCATTTTCTCTCTTTTTTTTCTCTCCCCCTGCGGAGTGTTTGCTTTAAGGCCAGGCATAGTTGACCCTGGAAAGTCCAAGAGTTCATTTTACCCTGGAAAGTCCACCGGATTGACTCCAATTCGGCCCCCATAGTTTGCAGCGGAGAAAATGGGCGGCAGATGATAACACTTTACGTGTCGTCAAATATATTTAAAAACCTGTGGGTAGTTGATAAATGTAGACATGCAGTTTTTTAATGTCAAAACACATTAATTCAAGAACCGTTTTTTAAAGCTTTTTTATCACTTTTTTTTTTTTTTGCTCCTCTTTTTTTCTTTCTTCAGTTCATTGAAATAGTCGTGCAGTGTGACACAGGGTTGGGCAAAATTCCAAAAGTAAGAATTGACTTCCATTCACTTCATCAGTTGGAATTTTAATTAATTTGGCCACACCCCACAGGAAGTTGAATTGGAATTAAATCATTCAGAGTAATCCAAAAGGTAATTGCTTTAATTTCCATGAATTTATATATGTCAGAAATGAAATCACTGATGAACCTTGAAAGTTTTGTGCTTTCAGAACTTTCATCATAGTTTAGATGTTTATGTGTTTTTTGTCTTTTATCGAAATGGTTACTCAACTGGTTCTGATTTTACATTGGACATCAGGAGGAGACCCAATACAGAGCCAAAATTGTTCATCGTACAAAAGTAAACAAGAATGTCCTTAAAATCAAATGTCCTTTCTAACCTGTCCAAGTTATTTATGGACAATACCAGCAACACTTGTGGTTTTAAAGGGGTCAAAATAAACAAAAGATGGAGCCAAAAAATCAATATTTTATTTCATCAAAATCTTTTGTTTATTTTGACCCCTTAATGCCATAAATGTTGCTGGTATTGTCCATAAATAGCTTTGTTTTTATTCCATGCACCTTGTTGATTGTGTGAATTTGCAACTATACTATACTAACCTGTGCAAGTAACAGGTGAATTTGCACCAAAATGCCATGTCTTGATTGGATGCATAGCTGTTGACAACGACAACAAAAGAAAGTGTTTATTTAGCACCCCTAACTCTGCATAGTTATTTTTTGCATTTACCACCATTTGAGAACTAGTGTCTTAGATTTGACAAACGTTAAAGACAAAAATTGAAAATCCAAAGCCTGTTTTGGTGTATTTCTGATGACCAGTTCCTTCGCACACAAGAACACACACAGACACACACTGTTCCCAGCTCATTCACGGTTCAGCTATGAAGGAAATTCCTGTCATCACTAGGTTGTGATTACACCTGTGCCGCACCCTCACCTGTTTATGTCAGCTCTGACGTCAGCGCTCTCTTTTATGTTTGTTTTTAAACTTCCTGTTCCCATCCACCGGAAATACATTCATGCATATATCACGACCGCCATGTGCAGTGAAATTAGCTAATCTTTTTTAAGACTTTGTTTCCTGTGCAGCTAATCTCTAAGACTGTGCTTTGTATTTTTATTTGTATATCACTTGTGAAAAAAACTATATTTCTTCTTTGTTTGTAAGAACGTACATTTATGTTGTTTCAGATGTACTTAATTTTTTTCTTTTTGTAATTTATTAAAATGCTAAATTAGATTTAATATATGAAAAATATATTTACTATTTAGGCTTAGAATAATAAAGTAATCAACCGTAATGTAAGCATAATATTATATAATATTGGAAAAATATATATATAAATATATTAGAAGAAAAAAAATATTATTAACTTTTTTTAAATTAATTTTTGGGTCATTAGTTTATTATTCTGAAATGTAGGTAAATGATTAAAATGAAATATAAATGATAATTATAAGTTACAATATTATTATTATTATTAGTTATTGCACACAGTAAAAAGTTGTCGTTTGTAGGTTTAATGAGCAACATGAAAATCAATTTTTGTTCTTCAAATGTTTTTTTTTTGACCTGTCACTCATGGATTGTCAAAGACTGGAATTTTCTTTCCTATTCTTCTTAGTCTGACAGCATATTTAAAAAAGCGCCTGTTTGCACTAGGGTGGAGAGGACCCCCACCTCTCCTGTGTAAACTTGCCTTTGCTGGCTGCCCTGGAGCTGTTGGCTGAGGTTCATTAGGTTCAGTGAGATTACTTGTCTCTGCTGGCACCTGTTCAATTCTCTCTCAGGGCAGAATGATTTAAATGCTGACGTACATGCTACGTCTCATGACATGAGCTCTGCAGGCCCCGGCTTGTAGTGGAGTGGAGGTCTCCGCTTATTGAAGACACGTTTGTTTGGAACAGATCTGTGACAAATTACCCTACTCTGAGCGCAAAGTTTGATCGGGCTGTTTGTAACCTATTTCTGAGGCCCTGTGAATGGTACATTCTCATGCATCTGTTACAGCGCATTTAATGTATGCGCTTACCAACTTGCAGATGTTTTTACAAAAGTATATATATCATTTGCAGGCTTTGTCCTCATGTGCTTCAAATCAATAACTAGTTGTAAACACTTTCCTGTTCATGTCCCAGTGACTCATGCCTAGTAGTGTAGCTCTTTCCATAATAACCAAACTGATCATTGGTCATTGCAGGGCTGCGTGATCAATTGAAATAAAACCGAGTGTGATTGGCTTTTAATGTGCTTTTGTGAACACAACCTGTGCCAACCATCCTCCCATACTTTTAATGAGAAGTGCGTATCAACAAATAAAAAGCTTTAAAGGGATAGTTCACCCAAAAATGAAAAATGTCATCATTTACTCACCCCCCAACCTGTATGAATTTCTTTGTTCAGCTGAACACAAAGATATTTGGAAGAATGTCAGTAACCAAACTGATCTCGCCCCCCACTGACTACCATAGGATTTATTTTTCCTACTATGGTAGTAAATGGGGGCGAGATCTGTTTGGTTACTGACTCGGATGGCAGTCTAGCGGATATTTTACTTTATAACTTGTTTGCGGATATTTTTCTCACACGTTTTGCTTCAGAATGCCTTTATTAACCCCCCGGAGCTGTGTGGAGTACATTTATGAATGCACTTTCTTGAGCTTCATACTCGTTGGTGCTGTTCACTGCTTGAATGCGTCAGGATATTTATTAATATAACTTCATATCTGAAAGAAGTAGTCATATACTCCGAGGATGGCTTGAGGGGGAATAAAGCTTGGGGTAATTTTCATTTTAAAGTGAACTAGTCCTTTAAGCCTAGGTAGATCATAGACCAATGGTCTCTTCGATCAGCTTAGCTGATGATGGTTTTGGGAAACACAGTCCAGGTACACTGAAACTAGTTTCATTTAACCATCAGCATAAAGTCTAGCACACTTTGCAGCTCATTTTATCCTTCAGAAGTGCTTCAGAAGGATCCATGTTTAGATGCCAATCTCTTTAAAGAAGAATCATAACAAAGCACCAAATTCACCTCTTTCTTTTGGCAAACAACATCTTGGTCTCTTATTAAGGCTCACCAAAGTGCGCAGCGTGTTTCACGGTTGATCTGTAAGCTGAAAAGAACTAATGTCGACTTAAGATCAGAGTGATTTCAGACTGCCTGTGAAATGGAAAGAGCATCTTTGTTGATCAGTCAGTCGCTCTTTATCACCAACAGTCGTTTTCCACCCAAGGAGGGAAGGGCTTGAGCTTTAGTGACAACCTGAGGATATTTTGAGACTCTTTTATGTGTGTGAGAAGTGTGGAGGTGGTTGTGCTCAGTGAGACCGCTGTCAATCCATCAACGCAGACAAAAATCAATGTCGTTGAGATTTGTGAAAATGTTTTGAAAGTGTCAAGCTTTATAAAGAAAGGTTTGAGGTTTTCCGAAAACTGCACATTACAATCAGCAGACCTCCATTTTTGTCTCCCTTCAGGCAGAATCTGGTTGTGGAAGGGGAACGCTATCCCATAATTCTCAACACCCACTTCAGTCAGAAAGTCTGCGTGGAGATTAAGCAGGATAACTCTGCAGTCGCTGTGGAGAAATGCCGACCTCCGCCGTTAACCAGGTGCCTGTGGCGGTCGGGGACGAGCCAAGTGTCAACAGAGAAATCCATTCCCTGTAAACAGGTTCGTCAGCTGTTCCTTCTCATGTGATCGCGGGAAGAAAACAGAAATTCCCAGAAAAGGGACCGTCTAGATTTCGAATTCAGTGCGAAAGTTATGACGTGCTGTTGGAATGGAGACAGCTGCCGTTTCCTGTGTGACACTCATGAGTGCAGATGATTAATGAGTGATGTTTTTATGCATGAATATTTGCTCAAGTGTGAAAATAAAACCAAATTTTCCTGTTCGACAAGACCCGAGTGTAACAAATTCATGATGCAGCACACTTTCCCTGTCATTCTACCACTCAAAATAACCAAAGTGCAGTGTTGTCTATACAAAGCTTATGTTGGTTGTAAACACACTACAGGTTTAAAAAAATACAAAGTAACTGTTGTTTCAAGTCAGTGGGCTCCAATGTTGTTTGGTTTCCAGTATTATTTAAAATATATTATAAACATTTTCATTTTTGGGTGCATTATCACATTGTCACATAACACATAAACTTCTATTCAAAAGTTGGCAGTCAATAAGATGTTTTAATGTTTTTGTAAAAAATCGTTTAATGCTCACCAAGGCTGCATTTATTTGATAAAAAATACAGTAAAAACCTGTAAAATGGTTTAATATTATTGCATTTTAAAATAACTGTTTTATTACACTTTAAAACGTAATTTATTCACAGTCTTCGGTGTCACATGATCCTTCAGAAATCATTCTAATATGCTGTTTTGCTGCTCAAGAAAGTTTTTTTAAACGTTTTTTTGTGGAAACCGTGATACATTTTTTTTCCCAGGATTTTTTGTTAAATAGAAAGTTCAAAATGATAGTTTTTTTTTTTTTGAAATAGAAACATTTTGAAACATTAGAAATGTCTTTAGTCTCATTTTTATCAATTTAATGCATCCTTGCTGAAGAAAAGGATTAATTTCTTTCAAAAAAAACTTTTGAATTTTGTTATTGTTGTGATGTAGTGGTAAGGCTTAGATTTGGGAACCAAAAGGCTGCTGCTTTGAAAGTTTGGTTTGGTCCTTCAAAGGCCATCAGCGTTGAGAGCAAGACACGTGACCACAAAGTGTTCACACTGACAGAGATTTGCAGTGACTAAGAGACCAGAAATCTTTCATTTTCAGTGAGAGTTGCTGGTTTGAGGTTTGACATGGGCGACATTGTCCGTTGTGCCGTTCTCTGGCGATATTATGAATGCAATTTCGACTGGTGTGGTTTGAAAAAATACTATGATAGATGTTTCCAATTTTTCATCCTCAGGTCGATGAGCTGAACAGAAGGGAAGTTCGGAAGTCTCTGCTGGATGCAGTGGCGGATTGTGGGTCATCGGGCTCTCAGAGTGGTCCTGTTGAGGTGGTCGTTCAGAGGGTCTACTGCGTACCCATCACTCAATCCCTTCACAGAGCTTCTCTCCAGCACAGAGCACTGAGCAAACCACCAGAATCAGCACCACCGCAGCACATCGGCAGGTACTGGACCTCTGTGTTTCCTTTTCTCTCGTTTGGATAGCACTGATACTTTGGCGGGAAAAAAAATGAAAAAGTCCTGCACACTGTTGTATCTTGCAGAGAAACACTGTTCTGTCTTGTTGTATCTTGCTTTTATAAACAAAAATCTAATTGTGGTCAAAGACCTTCTAAAATGCTTGAAGAAATTTACTAAATATGCTTATATAAAGATATCCGAAGTCTCTTATGCTCACCAAAGATGCATTTATTTGATCAAAATACTGTAAAAAACTGTGAAATATTAATACAATTTAAAATAACTATTTTCAATATGAATATATTTTAAAATTTAATTTATTCCTATGATGTAAAGCTGAATTTTCAGCATCATTACGCCAGTCTTCGGTGTCACACGATCCTTCAGAAATCATTCTAATATGCTGATTTGGTGCTCAAGAAACATTGATTATTATTATAAATGTTGAAAACAGTTGTTCAGCTTCATATTTTTGTGGAAACTGATTTTTTAGAGGATTATTTAATGAGTAGAAAGTGCAGCAGCATTTATTTTATTTGAAATATTTTATTCTGTACTGTCACTTTTGATCAATTTAATGCTGAATTTAAAAATCTTACTGAAACTTTTGAATGGTGGTGTATATGCATTCAGATAAATAATGCGCATGGAATTATACTCTTAAAGGTTTTGTTAAAAAGCAAAAAGAGACTTTATTTTTTACACTTATACTTTTCTATTGTAAAAAAAACAAAAAAAAACAGCTATAACAAACTATTGCAAAGAGCCGTTACCAGCACAGAGGCTTGAGATCTATGTAAGGAAATACGACGTGCAGTTTATCAGGGACTCTCCTTCCCCAGTAACCAGCCAAACCAGTTTAACAAACCAGCTACATCTCAAAACATTTGCTTCTATTAAAATATATTTTAATTGATTGAGAAAGTGCTTGGGGACATAATAAATTACTAGATATTACTGCTTCAAATCACTCATCGTGAGTCTCAGTAGATCTATTTTGCACCCCGATCCAAGATTTTACAAGAAATCTCTTGAATGCAGCATGTCGTCAAATTGTGTGTTTGTTCGTTATGGACATGCACCCAGTGTTCCAGTGTGGTATAATTAGGCTATTGTCTGTTCTAAACTCCACTGCTGAAGCTCCAAGAGGTCAAGCTCCTCATGGAGTGATAAATGGCGAGAGAGAGCAACTTTGCTCCATATTCTGTCAATGACTAACCAAACAACCCCTCCCAGTACACAGAGTACTCTCCTTCTCTCTTTCTCTCTCTCTATCTGTCTTTGTATCACGCAGTTCTTTGTGCCATATGGTAAAACTCTACAAACATCTCTAATTAAGCCCAGCAATGTCAATGATCCATAGCCACGCACTTCTCAGAAAAAAGGAAATAAAGGACAGAAACTTCGAATGTGCCTTGCAAGAATTATTTATTTATTTTTAAATATAGCCCTAAACCAAATTACACCTGAAGAAAAGCATGTGCAAATCTCTTCGCCATGAGTGGTTGCCAGGATGTTGCTAATGTCTTCTAAGGTTTTTTGTTGCAGTGAAGTTGCACGATTAATCATTAAAAGATCACAATCTTGATTCGAACACACATAATCTCATTTCTAAATGACAACGATTCTGCTGTGTCTACTAAAGCTTTACAAGTGCGATCACATTTAAATGTGTGTTGGTGCTGCCGCTGACCCAGAGAGAGCAGTTGTCATGTATAGGTATGAAATAGCTTCTCATGAATGGTTGTGTCTGTTAAATCACTGGGATAGTACTGGGATAAAAGTTTATAGTTCGGACATAAACGCTGATGTCTACAGAAACAGGCAAAATACATTAAATCACTTTTTGAAAAGAACGTGACACTTCAAATAAAGATATCAAGTATCAATTGCATCGTTACACCTGTTGGTGGTGACAAGTGACTGTTAAAAAAATGTATTTGTCATTGAATCATTTATTCAAGAGATTCGTTCAAAAACACCGTCTGTGTCCAAAATTGCCCCGTATGTCCTTAAATAGAGCACTATTTGAGGACACAGCCATTTGCAGTGGTGTCCAAAACCATAGTGGACGTTATCGAGTGCACTCATTCAATCCCATAATGCACTGCAATAACCAGTGTACAACTCAACGGCTAGAGAATACCCATAAAGCACTGTGAGGGTTGTGCCGTATATGAATTCCTGTCTCTCGCCAGGAGCTGAATCATCCATCCATTCGTTTTCCAAATTTATTATTATTATGGTTTATAATTAAATTATTTATTTAAGGTGTAGACATGCTAGTTTCCATAATAGGGTCCAAGATCAATCTTTTCATTACTCTTGGAGCTGGCAGTTTGCTAAGTTTCAAATGATTATTAAACGGAAAGCGCAAACTATGCGGCAGCTCTTCCGACGCACTCCGTGACTGAATTCACTCCCTCGTTTTCTTTCACTCTTTCAAGTGGACTTTATTAGTGCAGTAATGTAGGGAATAGTGAATGAAGGAATAGGGTGCTACTGATTCATCCAGCAATGAAACGTGAAGTTTTTAAGAGTGAGTCATTGAATCATTCATTCAAATAAGTTTTTTAGAATAATTCAAGTTAACTAAACATTTTTTTTTAAATAGACTCCAGCAATTAACATTTCGACAGAGTTCTCTGTGTGATTCGATTGTGATTGTCGATTCATGCAGTTGCTAAGGTATCGGAGTTATTTTAACACATTGCTGTGCAGTTGGGTTATGCGAATTCTTTTTTTGCATGTTGCTATTCGGTTATAGTGTTCTGAGTTTTTGTAGCATGTTGTCGTACAGTTGCAAAGGTGTTTTAAGAGTTATTTTGCACATTGCTAAGGTGTTGAGAATTCTTTGCACGTTGCTATGCAGTTGCTAAGTTGTTCGGAGTGTTGCTACTGTGTTTCTAAGTGGTTTTTAGTACGTTCTTATGCATAAGTAATTAATATGATTGTTTGTTAACTGAATCTATCGATTTAAATGTAAATGCTGTGTCACAATGAAATAGAAGGAAAATGAAAGGGTTTGTGAGTTTGTAAGTTGAGAACATTAATCCTTTTCTCACAGTGATGTAGGCATTTGTGGACCAATGAGAATATCCGGCGGGTTGAGTTGTGCTTTTGGAAATGTGATGCGCTGTATTACTGCTTGATTGAAGTGACATGGCTCTTTCTGTGCTTTTTGTCTGTGTAGGCACCCTAAAAGTCAGAACCCGGATCTGTTCTTGTTTTTTACCGCATTTGAAAGCATCAGCGTGTGCAGGTTTTATTTTAGATTTGCTGCACGAATCCAGCAAGTATGAAGTCATTTCCACAGGTTAAGCGTCCATGTTCTCCTCCCTCACGCTCCCTCTGATCTTTACCCCGCTCTAAGACACATTGTTTTGTTGTCAAAAATGCACGTGGCGCTGTGTTGATGAAGGGTGATTGGAAAAAAGAGTCATCTGACTGTCGGTAACCAGATCCCCGTCAGACGCTGGAGCATGCCGTAAACACTGGAACACAGGAAGACGAGACACTGTGGCATGGAGTGTGTGTTGACGGGGGATAATGTGGTGGGGGAAACCCTGACAGGACCAAACCTGGTATGAGTGAGGGTGCTGACAAAGATGGAGCCAACACATACACGCACCCACAATGCTCAGAATTTTTAGCAGACCCCAGCACATGACTAGCCGCCACTCGCAACCTCGCATGCTCATGAATTCTCTTCCTTTGGACAGGCCTCACGATCTCAGAGAATAAAAGAGGGATGTTTACGTTCCTTTTTAATGCAGTGTAATACAATATTGTATTTTTTTTTATTTTATGTGCAAATGCAAAAAAAAAGTTTTATAATAAATAGTAATCATATAATAAATAACAGAAAACACCTTTTATTATTGATGTTGTTGTTAAATAATAATACATAAATAATAATAAAATAAATACATTCTATAAACATGCTTAATATGTATAGTAATAAATATGTTGCGATGTTATTTATTATTATTTATAATAGTAATAATAATTATTATTATTATAAAGGTCGCAAAATGTTTTTTCTTTTCCCTTTTTGAACAAAATACTGCTTGTTTGTTTGTTTTCTTATTGTTTTGTGGTAATAGTACATAATAATGACAAATGATACTATTATTTATAATAATAGAGGTATATGTTTTTTTTCTGTTGGTAGTCTAATCATACATATTTATTGGAGAGTCATAAAGCATTAAAATAATTATAATGGGTTGTTTTGCAATATGAATTTTGCGTTCTGTCTTACTGTTAAGATTAAAAGGCTACTCAAGAATGAATAGCGGCTACATAATTTATGTAAACAAAGTAAGTTACTTTCAATACTGTTGTGAATATACAGTGTTATGCATGACGCTCTTTACAGCTTCAATTCTCATTTCTGCTCATGATTTGCTTTGAAAAATGTTTTCAGATGAAGTGAAATAGCATTGACTTTGTGTGTTTTTGTTTTCAGACTAAATCGTCTTACTCTGCTTGTTTTGTTGGTCCGGTATGAGTCAGATTGAATCAGCTGACTGTGTTCAGATCAACATTTTTAATCTAAATGGTTAGCTAAGACTTCCATCACTACTGTATTTCTATTGATCTTTACATGCATTGAAGAATGGATCTGAGCAATATCATCGAGACTCAGAGGTGATACTTGGACCTTTAAGAAACCGCCCACAACACCCTGGCAACCACCCACAATTCCATTGTGGCAAATTTTGCATTGGCAGGTATATAGCATGTGAAAACTTCCTTTTGAACTTTTTGAAGAAGTTTTTACCGTCTTAGAGTTCAATCTTTCTCCAATTTGGAAAGTTATGCTGTAAACTTTAATACACTTATTTGTTTGCCTGGTTACACAGCCGTTAAAGGTGTTATTTTAGTCTTATTTATATACTTTTATAGTATTATCAGTATTTCAAATAAACTTTCAAGGCAAAATTGATCTGATTTATTTTATTTCAGTTAACAAAAACTGTTTTAGTTTTAGTTAACATTAACAACACAGGCAAAATGGACTTATTGTTCCTCATTTTCAAGCTGTCTTGGCTCCGTTAATAATTTCACTACACACAGGCTTAAAATCAGATTATAAGCATATGCTTGAAATCCATTTCCCCTGTTTATGCCCTCCAACATGCAGCGTAGTTGTTCAAAATATCTCTTTTTTTATGTGTGGTGTGCTTCAATAAGGCCACCCATCTCATTACAACTGCTAGTTCGCAGTTACATTCTCTCTCTGTCTCTCTTTTTTACATTTCTTTCTCCTCATCGAGTTTTTGTGGCCAGTTTCCAGGCAATAATTAGCGTTTAACTTTTGGTCCAAGAAGATATGTTATTCCAGTAAAAACTCAGAGCAGTATAAACAGGCTGAAGAAGTTCTCTGTGCTCAGACAGGAGGGGTTGGATGTTTTCAAGAAGAAGTAGAACACAATGTGCTTAACGTGTCAGATTACAGCCCTGTTTATCAAAAGCTCTTCTCCCATTGGCCAGCGCCGTGGCGGAAGGAATCCCGCCCACTGTGCTTTAACCAATCAGCTGCCGGAGAAGTTTTTGTGCATGTGTGAAGGAAATGGAGGGGTAGTGGGGTACCTACATCGAGTAGGCTTGTGTGTGTGTGTGTGTGTGTGTGTGTTTGTGCGCCGCTTGTGTGAGTGTTTGGACAAGCTCAATGGATCGCAGTTCCTGGAAGCGCCTCCAAGTTGCTGCGAATTCCTGCGAATGCTCACAATAACAGATTCCTGAAAGTGACTAGTGACTGCGGCCGACCAATGACAGAGACCCGGTGGGGCACATCTGCCCTTGTCCCGCTCCGTTAGAGGAAGTGTCTGAAATGGACCAAAAGGGAATAAAGAAGGGGGTTGTTTATATCAACCTGGCCATACCACAAAGTGCTACTGCCCAGTCACCCCTCCTGTTCTCCGGTTTCATAGCCACACGGGTCTAAACAAGCCTCGGTGTTCACAACCACTCTCACTTAACCCCGTGTTCTTTAACAGCGCTACAACAGGGTAACAACAGTTCAGGATGATTCCCGATATGCCAGTCATGGTTCATCAAAGGTCACCTCATATCGCACCTTAAATGATCGGTCTCTTTTACTTACTCAGACTTTGGATCTATTTTGAAAGCAGATTTGCTTTTGGACGTTTATTAGTGCTTATAGTAGAGATGTTTTAACATGAAACATCGTAGTTTTGTCCTGATCTGGCCCGCGTTGAGCTGAGCACCATGTCTTGTAAAGGCAAAGTGCTTTTTAAGAGTTTCTCTTGGACAGCATAAGTATTAAATGATTGGTGTAAAAGTGAAACTGACCCAGTCCGGGAAGAAATTCGAACCCAACTGAATGGAAACAAAAAGAAGCTTTAGAGAATCTTGTTTTCTGTCGGTTCTGCGTGTGAATGAACACATTACTCAACTTCGGTGCTGCTTTTTGCAATGTAATACAGCAAAAGTTGAGACAAATGGATGAGAAAATAGGCAGAAATAACCATTCAGTATGCAAATATTGAAATCAGTTACACCGAAGCGATAAGATTTCAGCGACAAGCAATTTGTCTGTCCACCCAACTTTGAGACGTGATAAAGTCAATCAAAAATCACAGCCGGCACTCGCAACGAAACATAATCAAATTCACGAATATTACGCCATTTTTTTTAAAAACTTTTTATTTAGAATATTATGCCATTTTAACATTTATTGAAAATATATACAGTTACTGCAACAGTTTTAATCATAGAATACACTTGTCCGTTCACAGTGAATTGACAGTTTGAACGTTCTTGTTTCCGTTTAATTTATTTTGAAGCTCTGTGGTGAGTGGCTTTTAAAAGACACACAAAATGATATTCAAACTCACTTTCTTAACATTAAATAAAGCATAAATTTCCTGAGATCATCATCCAGAAAGTGGAAAAAATCAGAAATCATCCTGAAAGTGATTCCAACGATATTGTTTCTCTGTGCCGTTGTTGTTGTAGTTGTGGCGTGGACTTATATTTAGAAAGATTTTTAGAATTATATCTCTATCGTTATCATGCTTGCTGTGAACGGACCTTTAGTCTTGGGTGTTCATGAGTTGGTGAAAAGCTAAAAATTAATTAAACTATAAAAATGTAAAATTAAAATTCTAGAATTCTAAAAACAAATAAAATAAAAGGCTTACTGAAAATAGTAAATGTTTTGTTTTCCTGCATATCATGTGACCGTGATGTAATTTAAAAAAAAAAAAAAATTATTAAAAATTAATAAAAGTTAAAAAAATGAGTCAATACATCAATGCTTCTTCCAAAACGTATGATTGGAAGAAGCTGATTTACTATGGGAAGCACAAGAATCAATTGAACTAAACTACAGTTGGATTTGTAAAATCGATGCAGAGATGGTGTTTTTATTACTCAACAGGTATAATAAAATTTTTATTAACCATATAAATTGCCATACACTGTTAAAAAATCACTGTAAATTTTACAGTATAATACTGGCAGCAGGGTTGCCAGCCAGTTACTGTAAATTTTACAATAGTGTTACTGTAATTTAATTTACAGAATTTCCCTGTATTCTCTTATTACAGTAAATAACTGTATTTTGTTAAATTACGAAGGGTCAATTTACAGCAATATTCTGTAAATTTTAGTCAAACCAACACGTGATCCCAGAATGCATTGCAGTTTACAGCAATATGCTGTATTATTAAGAAAACAGCCAGCGGCTGTAAAATAATGCTGTAATTTTTACAGCAATTCATTACATTGTATGTACTTCTCTAACAGAGTTCATTGTAAAGTATTATCTGTTGTGAAGACTCGAGAGAACAAAGCACAACCAAAACAATGTTCTTCCGCAAAATGCATGCTGTTTTTTAACCACTAGATGGCCACAAGTTACACTGTGTACCTATAAATTATTGAAACTGTAACTTAACATCTCCGGGAATACTTATATTTGCAGAAAAAGTGGAGAAGATAAGTAATAAAAGTATACTATAAGTAGAGGAATATCACACAGTGCTGCCTTGCAAGCGGTTTTCCAACTAAACACGTTTTCAACTAAATCAGTGTGATGAATGCACGAATCAACTGTGTTTATTTTTGCATTGCACTATAGTTATCTCAACTGTGCAATCAAATCACTGTCTAGCATGTGAAAATATATTTAAATACCAGTCTGTTTGTTTAGTCCCGCGGTTTACTGGCTCCAAAAAAAAAGTCGCCAGTCTCTGTGAAGTGACTATCTGCAGAGACTATTAATACCTGCAAAAATATCATTTTGAGTATAGAAACACCGCCATGTGACCGCTGCGAGTCAGGCCATAGATCAAGTTATTAGTTAGTCCTTGTCTGGTGCCAAAGTCAACATTTAATCTGTAGACGATAACTGTATCTGTGTGAGTGTTTGTTGTCGGGATGAAGCTTCAGAGACTCTCATTTGCAGGTCTTAATTTTGTGCACTCTATTTATGAGTACAGTTTGTCATTAAGAGTTTGTCCAAATAAACTCAAATGCCTGTTGGATTTGACCTTTTTATTCAGTCTTTCTCAACCACTGTCTCTCTTGCCATGTTAATTTAAATTGGCACAACAAAAAGATTAAACATTTGTATTGCAAAATCAATGAGAAATTGTGCAAATAAGTAAATGAACAGTAGTGCAGATGCAGTAAGGAAGTAATATCAAAAATTAAAGCAAAACGAGTCAAGAATCATTTGCCCTCTCTTTCTCTTTTTCAGGTTGTGTGCTCTTGTTCAGGACGGTCACGGGATGTTTGGTGAGGTTCTTCTGCAGTGTGTGTCCACAGAGTCAGAGATCCAGCAGAACTCCGAGCAGCTGGAGGGCCGTGTGTGCCTCCTCCAGGCCCTGAGGGTCGTCCAGCGTCTCACACGTGACAAGTGAGTCCGTAATGTGATCGCATGACACTCAAAACATCCTGCTCATCTGAAAATCACCCGCTCATTTTAATTGAATGAGTATTAATTGAAGTCTGTCCTGAAAAGTGCACCCGAGTTAATTTCATCTTCCTTAAAGCTACTTCTGTTTAGCTGTGGGTCAATCCCACATATTGTATACTACATTCATTACTGAACAAAGAGTTGCATTTAGTAGGGGGACAAAATAGCAAATAAATAAATAAATGAATATATTTTTTATTTCTGACCTTATACAAATCTATGTTATTTATATAAATAAATTATTATTAATAATAAAAATATATACATTTTAAAACACATTTATATGAAAATATATATATTATACATATAATAAGTAATAAAATGATTATATCAATACACATAATTTGACATCATATATATATATATATATATATAGATATACATATGCACATAACATGTTTCTGGCATCCGCTCACTTAAGGTTCTCTGCGTGGTCACTCCTTTAACATTAAGTTAAAGATGGCATGTGATGGGAAATTCTGGTCACGTGTTTCCACGGATATGAAACTCAAAAAGAGATGCGTAATGGAATGTTCATGCTGCTCTTTTCCATAGAATGAGAGTGAATGGGGAGTGGGATTGTCAAACTCCAAAAAGACTCTAAAACAGCCCTTTGTGAAGAAAAGTATGTATTTTAAGTCGTAATTTACTGATAATATTGCCTTCCTCTCCTGTACCTATCAAATTTTACTTAAAACAATCTAATCCAGAATAAAGGACAAGATTTTCAGTGGATAACATCTTAATTTCTTGTCTTTTCCTCACAGGAAGCTAGCGAACAGCTTTAGAACTCTTGGAATTTTATACATGTGTCATTTGAATTCATTTCATGGTAATTTTATCATGATTTTTCATTTTTTTGAGCTTAACAGCCCCAGTCACCATCCACTTTCATTACATGGAAAAGAGCAGCCCGGATCTCCTTTTGTCGTACATAGAAGAAACTTGTTTGGAACCAGTGTTAGTATTATTTTGGTTACACTTTACAGTAAGGTTCATTAGTTAAACATTAGTTAATGTATGAACTAACCATGAGCGATACATTTGTTACTGTATTTACCAATCTTCGTTCATTTTAGTTAATGAAAACACAGTTGTTCATTGTTTGTTCGTGTTAGTTCACAGCGCATTAACGGATGTTAATAATGTATTAGTAAATGTTGAAATTAACATTAACAAAGATTAATAACTGCTGAATAAGTGGAGTTAATAATTTGTTAATGTAGTTAACTAATGAACATTATTATAAAGTTTTACCATTATTTATGTCCTATTGTAGATTTAATTAATATCTATTTATAATAATAATAATAATAAATTAGTGTTTATTATATATATATATATATATATTTATTATTATATATTTTATATATACATTTTTTGTTATTTTATATACTTTTGTTAGTTGTATTATATTATTTATGTTTATGTATGTAATATTAGGTTATTTCAGTGTTAGGTTTTATTTATTTCCAGTGCTTCAACTTAAACTTAAAAGAGTTGCCAAAGCAAAATTTGTAATTCTTTAATATAGGTTAAGTTTTTTGCATAATATTTATATTTTATGTCAGCATCATTTCAGTTCAAATGTTTTAACAGTTTTTGCTGTATTTAATGCTAATAACCCTGTTTGGAAGGACATGAGAGTAAGTAAATGATGGCAGGATTTTATTTTATTTATTTTTGGTGAACAACACATGTACATGTTTGGATCGGTTAAACGTGTCTCTGCGTAGCACATTCTGACAGCGATCTTGCTCATCTTCCCTCTGTTTCATCATGTTTATTTTTAATACTGACTGCTATTTCGAGAACAACTAAATTCTCAGGTCGAAGAGGTGAGATTTTCGGAATTAATTCTCACGAATAGACAACTTTCTCCAGAAAGGATTGTCTGTACGGCAAGACATAAAATTTATAGCTTAATTTCACATTCTCATTCTCTGTTGAGTGTTTTCGGTGAGAGCTCGGCCGTGTTTCTCGTCCCGCTGGACTGGATAGTGCGGTTGAGCGGGTCACAGGAAGAGGAGAGCTATACTGAGATTAAGACAGCTGTGGAACTGGTTGTGAACGATCAGATCGTACTCCACCGAGGCACACACAAGGTTCAAGAACGGTTTTTAAGCTCCAAAAAGAGCTTTTCCTTCTCTCGTCCTTTAAATCCATCTATGTATGGGAACTTTGAAGAATCGAGAATTGTTATGCTAAACTGATGAAACATCAAGACCTTCTGATCGAGAACCCTACAGCAAGAATGATCTTATGTCGCTAAAATGAACCAGAAGCGAAACCCGACCCTTTATTTGAACACATTTTAGCCCACTTACAGGTTGCGCTTTATCTCACTTCAGACATTCTGCTAACTACAAGTAATTTGTCAACTACATTTCAACTAACTCTCTGTGGAGTGTTAGTAGACTGTTAGGTTAGGTGCTAGGTTTCTGGTAAGTAGAATAATAAGTTGACATGTTGTTGGTCTGTTGGGGAGCATCGAAATAAGGTGTTAGCAGATATTAAGCAGATACTCCACTAATACTCTAAAGCACATGAGTCAAACTCCGGTCCTGGTGGGCCAGTGAACTGCAGAGTTTACCTCCAACCAGCTCCAAAACATCTGCCTGGAAATTTCTTGTAATCCTGAAGACGTCGATTAGCTGGTTCAGGTGTGTTTCATTATGGTTGGAGCTACAGTCAGTGGCCCTCCAGGAACTGAGTTTGACACCCCTGCTCTAAAGAGTGAGTTGACTTATAGTTACTTATAGTAACGTGGACCATCGATTTTATTGACTAACTAAATTTGTAGGACCTTTAGAAAGCCCACATCAGCTTAAACTTAGATAAATGAGCTTGGTACTTAGTGTTATTTTAGTTATTGTTAATATTTATTTTCAGTTTTCATTTTCGTTTAATTTTTAGTGCTTTGTTATTTATATTCTTTTTTTTTTTTTTTTTGTATATTACTATGTAGGTTTAATTCATTTTTAATTCCATGCTTGTAATTTAACTTCAGCTTAATTTTTGCTTTAGATTAAACTTATTTCAGTTAATTGCCAAGGCAATATTTCTCATTTTCACTAATATTAATATTTAATTTCATCTTTATCCCAATGAGCAAAACGGTTTTGCTTATAGTTTTAGTGTCTGTTATAATTGCAGGATTGTGGGAGTGTTTATCTGTTAATCTTTTAAATCAAACACAGATGGAGTTGATATCTGTCCTTTTGTCTGTATGTGAGTCTGCCTGTTATTTTAGCAGCATAAACTCATAATTGGAGTGTTAACATAACAGTTGGCCTGCCAAATATTCATTTTCAATAGAGATAATTTAATTCTGGAATGTTTTAATGACAGAATATTTCTGTGTTGTGTGTGTGTGTGTGCTTGTACAACTATCTTTGGACCGGTTTGAATTTTAGACTAACAAAGTGAGGACCAAGAGAGCAAAGTGAGAACATTTTGGCCAGTTTTCATTTTCTGAGAGCCCTTTGAGGGTCAAGACTTAGTTTTAGGGATCAGGTTATAATTGGGTAAAAGGTAGGTTTAGGGTTAGGGATTGCATTGTGTCAATAAATGTCCTCATAAAGATAGATGTACAAGAGTGTGTGTATATGTGTGTGTGTGTGTGAGAAGGAAAGTGTGTGTGTGAACAAGCCTCAGCCTGCTATTGAAACCGATCTCGTACTTGTCAGCAGACACTGTTCATTTGCAATAGAAGCCCAACTTGGCAGCACGTCAGTCTAACCAAAGCTAATGAGACTGACATTGTAAACACTCCACCTTTGGCTCCCGTGTTTCTGGAAGGATTTTAACATTTAGAGATTAAAACCTTGTTTCCCCCCTTTTCCTCTTTTTGCAGATGTTCTCTGCTCTTCAGTATGATTGACAGTTTGTGGCCTTCACCGGTTGATCCGAAAACTCCTGACGATCTGCCACAGTCTCCCAGCGTAGGTCTTCAGATCACGTCGTAAATCACAGCCATGTTTACTTCATATTTATCGCGCATACCTCCTGCTTCTGGAAGATTCCGCCTGGATAGTGACTCATTACGTCAAAACAACACACAACGCTGCGCACTTAACCAAAGTACATATAAATAAACCTTCAGAGCTCAAAGATACAAAATTACTTATTAGCTGTGTTGCTAAGACAAACAGTAAGTGTCTCGTACTAACTGTCAGTAACTTGTCCTGTACAGTTTGTACCACAAACTGGAATGATATGTCAGATCGAGCAGCTGTTGTGCTGTTACTTTTATGCTTCAGATTTTCACCCTGCAGGTGACAACATAGGCAACAAATCCCATAGAGTTTTACACTGAAGAAAAGAATATCATGAATGTCAACTCCACCTTCAATTTTTCGCCCTAAGATCGGTATAAATGAGTAGTTTCATGCTTTTATTAGGCCTAAAACTATTTCTTTTCAGAACTTTAAGCAGATTTAAAGGGACCATAGTTTATTTGTAGCATTTTACGTCTTGAAAGACACTGTTAATGATGCTTGTTTGCACCGTTTTTATTCATCAGAGCAGGTCGAGTAATGTAAATATGTGCAAATGTGGGTTGTCGTATGTTAATGAGCTTATGGAGATTTCTGCATGAGCGTCTTTTAGTGTAAATGACATTCATTTATTTCCATCAAATGACCCCTCTGAACTATTTAACTGTCTACTTTGATTTTTAAATGATCATGGGAATCTGCATTCCAGGATCGAGTCCCACCTCCCAGTTTCTGCTATAGGCTGAGTATCCAGCAGGGTCACATGGTTCCGTTATCGAGACAGACTGAATCTCCACTGTACCGACCACCTGTACTTCAGACGCTAAGAGAGATCCTTCAGGTACAGCGCTCAAAACTCTTTTACCACACATACTAAAAAATAAAGGAAAACCAAGGAATTTTAAAGCAGACCTATTATGTGTTTTTTTTCTTTAGTGTTTAATGTTGCTGTTTGAGCATGAAAAAGGTCTGCAAAGTACAAAGTCACCAAAGGTTATTTATTCCAAGTTATTCTCTATATCAGTAAGCACTGTTTTCTAGAGTTTCTTTTTTTCCGGGAACGTACACATCACAATATTCCTCACTTAAATAATTAATCATATGCAATAAAGAATAAAAATAAGAATAAAGATGCGAACCTTTCGGAAAGTTCGCTCTGGCTGGTAAACACCTTAGAAACACCATTGGTCCATGGCGATTACGTAATTACTGGGTGTGGCTTTGAGGCTCCGCCTACTTTGAGGTGAAAATTGTCTCCGGTCAATTTCTTCTGTTTAGTCCATCGAGGTCGGACATCCGCGAGTAAAAACATGAACACACTGGAAAGCCGCTTTATAGTAGACAATACAGTTGTAATTCTGATTAAAAGAGACACTGTTTTTTATGTTTAATACTGTAAAGCTTCTTGCTTTCAAACAATCTATTGTATAACGTGCTATGTAAATAAACGTGACGTTACTGTACTGGAGTGCCATATCGGTTGGTGCAAACATCCACATCGCTACGATCAGATGCTTTATTAACTGCTGTTTTCTCATCACTGTCATTTTTGTTGTGTCTTTATTGTTTTTGGCTGGAAATTAGTCTTTGTGAGCGCAGTCTTTATAAAATTATTTTAAAAAAAATCCTTATACAGTAATGTTAAATCAAACGTTTTTAATTGGAATTGGTCAAAAGGTGTGGAACAGTTTTGTTTTCAGTTCAGAACGACAGGATTGGTGTGCGGACCATGAAATAATATTCTTTAAATCAATGTTGATTGACTAATGATTTGTTCTGTCTTTGTTTTTCAGGATGAATCTTTGAGGTGTCGTTGCAGCTTTCGGGCCACTGTGGTCCATAAACAGTTACTGGTAATTTTTTTCTTAACAATAAATGCATAAATCCGATAATTATTTTCATCGTACCTATATCTTTGTGGACCACCTTGGTATGCATGTGAGGAATAAAGGCTTTGCCTGTAGATTGTCTTCTTAAGAACCCACCATAGCTGTTTTCCCAGCACATTTGCCAAGTCTTTTTCTTGGGAGTCTTCCAATCTGTGCACCATTGGACAAGCTTTTGGAAAGCTTTACACACTGTTTAACGTAAGCGTTACCATAAGTGGCATCATCACCTGTGACAATCTACATGATTAATCTAGCTAACCCTCAGACTTTGGACTCTGATAACCTGGGATTTATTTGAATGAGGTTACGGGTCATGCTTTCATGCTGGTGTGGATAGTAGATTAACCGTAGATTAACGTGTTTTGTTTTGATTTGTTCTGTTTGTTTTGCTTTTGACATTGCACATCTGCGTAGGTGTATGAATGAACAATCTGTCTGGGAAACCCCCTAAAGCATTTTTCCTCTAATAAGTAATGACAGATATGTCTTTAAAAATAATGCAAACAATTTAAATTTTATTTAGCTTTGTTTTTTTTTTTTTCAGTTTTATTCACAACACTATTTGATAAACACCCAAAGTTTCTCCCAAATTTGCTGATGCGTGTTAAAATAATGTAGTAAAGGCCAATATCCTGCTAATTTATTCAAATAAATAATATTATATTATATAGAGAGTATTGAAATATAATTTTTGTCAATGAATTTCAATAGAATTCACATATTTGAGCTATTACTCCAAATATTCGAACAGAGAAAATGTGCATTATAAGTCTTACTGTATATTCCAGTGATAATCTCAAGCTCTCCAGTCTGTCCATATTGTTTTATTCAATAAAATATACTGATTGACACATGCATCTTGGTCTTGCAGAGCTCAAATGCAGGTGAAAGGGAGATGCTGCTGTTTGTGACAGATCCCAGTCTCCAAACCGAGCCGAACGCAGAGGGAAGCAGGAGAACCGTAGCCGTGTGTCTGAATCCGTCCTGCCTGATCCGGAGCTCAGTAATGCATTCCCTGGACAACCTGCAGCAACAACCCGTTCTGAAGTTCAGAGACGCCGTGAAGGAGCTTGGTATTTCACCAGATAGACATACATGAATGCATCGCCTGTCTGAATGTACTGTCTCGTGCACAGCTTTTTTACAGTGTCGAAGTGCATTTCAAATGACTTGCTGATCGCTGGTTCATTCGATTTCAATCGCAATGGTTTTCTGAAGTATTTTAATTAACAATGCCTCTTTGAATTTCATTATTTTAAAGGCAGTTTACAATTTATATACAAGTTATATATATATTTTTGGTATAATCGCACGCTCTGTAATCAATTATTTATGAAAACATACTGATTATAACATGTCCAGGTTATATTTCACCCCAAAATCAAAAGAGAGAAATAATATTTTTTTCATTTTTCAGCCGTTATTTTTTTTTTTGATTTGTGACATATATCTTCATGAAAATTCTCATTACTATAAAGTGAAATATTATTTTATTAAATTATAATAAATTCTTATATTTTTTATGTAATGTATTTATACATCATGGTAGTATTTATTTTCATAAATTAAATTAGAGTAATTATAAAACAAATCATATTGGAATTTGTGCTTAATTGTAAATATCACAAAATCTTAATGGTTTTAAAAAAAATAGGCTTCATTTGATTTATGCAATGTTTTGCTTTTTGTTTCTTGATTGAAATATGACCTGGACTTTCATGCTTTATAATTCATAAAAAAGTTCCGTTTGTCAGTTTAAAAAAAAAAAAGTTCAGCACTACTGAATGGAAGCCATTCAAGCAAAAAAAATCTCTCTGGTTCTGCTTCTTCATGTCTGAACTATTTTGAGATTTAGAGGTTTCCTGCATAAATCTTCATGTTGTCTTTCCTCAAAACCATGACTAGAACATTCTGTGACATTATGCTACCGCTCCTTTCACTAAACCAGATCACATATTCTGCTGGGATCAGACAGTGATTCAACTGGAACCAGAGGACCCGTCTTTCTCCATACCACGACCCATAATACTGGACCACCTGGGTCCAGAAACCCTCCCATACTCTCTCTGCACTGCCACAGGTTGGTATATTCCCCCAGGAGCCTCCCCCCTTTTTGAGAAGTTGGTACAGTCCAGCCTCACAGAACCAGATCTCAGGGGGGTACAGCATGTTTGTCCATTTAAACGAAACCAGTTGTTTGTTGGCTCAGGCTTTGTTCTTGATGCTTTGTTAGGGACCTTCTTGTGGTTTGTCATGTGCTTTTCCTTTTTAAAGATCTTTCTCTCCCACGTTGAAAGAAAGTTGTCTTTTTGCCCTGTTTTGAGATATAAAAGTCTCATTTTGTTACAAAGTGCTCTGTTCAGTCTCTTATTATATTGTTTTAACTCATGCAAAGTGATGCAATCTCACTGTATTGTTTCATTTAGTAAATAATCCCCAAATATGGATCATGTTTTTACCAATAATCATTTTTGAAAGTTATGTCACCGCTTTTCCAAATGCAAAATAAGTGCAATCGGTGATTCCACATATACAAATGTAAATGGATGAAACGGAAATTTTCATGCGATTGTTTTATTGTCTGTTACTGCATCTCATTTGAGCCTAATTCTGACTCGAAGATGTTCAGGTAGACAGGAAGAGACCTTCTGATTGACATGGAAATCAATTAAACCCCGCTTTTTTTTTTTTTTAAATTTATGCTTCATATAGGAGTCGGTTCGTCTGCAATAGTAATAATAATAATATGCTGTGGGGGAAAAACTACACATCAGTGGTGGTTGCCCATTGGCTGTTTAGAAAACAGTAGAAAATAGCCGAAATGTGTATAGAGAAGTAGTGAGAAATGAGTAAATAAACAATGTCAACTATTTGGTTTTTGGCTGACCAATGGCAGACGGGAGGAGGGTTTTGAAAATTAACATTTTTGTGATTCATGGGATTCCGTGCTTTATAATGCATTTTAAAGATTCAGATTGTCCTTTTTTAAGGAAAGTTCAAGATAGGTGTGATGTGATGCGTTGTGATGTGTTATGTTATGTCATGTTATATGTGATGCGATGCGGACGTTATGTTTAGGTTGTTGCATGCTCAGCTGAAGAATAGAAATGTGATATTTGACACTCCATGTTAGACTTTGAATCTCTTTGGCTGTTTCACCCTGTAGATAAGAGAAATCATCTGACTCAAAAGTGTAACAGTCACAAATGATCTTCCGCAGTGGTCAGCAACTTCAGCGTGCCGGACGATTCTCCAGAGAGGTTCATGCAGGGGTCTTATCACTCTGCCTGTTGTGTATTATGTAGCATAGATGTGTGCTCGTGCTGCGTGTTACAACTTGCATGTTATTAGTCAGAAAATGTCCTAAATTCGAAAGTTCTCAGCAGAAGTTTAAACAAACATTGATTGTGTTGATGTGCCATAACTGATTTGCGTATAATATTTCATAGTTAACTTCACAGTAGTATTGTCTTTGAGGTCAAGTCAGAAGTGTAAAAAATAGCAGTAATTATCTAATTTACTCAGTAAGTAGTAAAAATAACAGTATTTGGCTTATTTATGACATATAACTTTGTTAGATACTAACACAATGCATGGTTTATCCTGCAATCATCCAACAAAATGATTTGTCAATTATATCAATGAAATAATATGTTTATGTGCAGGTGTGATTGTTGCAGTGGACGAAAGCACAGCGTTCTCCTGGCCCACCTGCAGCCGGTGTGAGAGTTGCCGTTTAGAGTCTCAAGAACAACAGTGAGTCCAAAGTTCTGTGCTAGACCGGATCTAAGTCCAAACCGGTGAACTTTAAAGACAAGAAACAATCCTAAGTGAATGTCAACCTACAGGCTGACAGATTGAAGTTCATTCAACACTCTTAAAAATAAAGCTTCTTTATTTATTTATGGTTCCATAAAGAACATAGAACATCCATAGAACCTTTCCATTGGTTCTTAATAGGGTATCTTTAGATGATTGAAATGTTGTTCACATTAAGAAAAAAATGGTTCTTTAAAAAAACGGTCACTGAAAGGGTCTTTGGGGAACCAAAAATGGTTTTTGAACATTTCAATCATCTAAAGAACCTTTCCTGTTGTGCAAAGGAAAGGTTCTATGGATGTTAACTGTCAATGCCACTAAAGAACCTTTATTTTTTAAAAGAAGTGTTATGGACTAAAACACTGTAAGGAAAAACTTCAATACCAATGTTGTGTAGAAATTTGCCTACAGACATTATTACAGCAGCGTCACAGCTGCAAATTCCTTCTTGCGTCATCCTATAAAATGAAGTGCTAATGGGGTCCCAAATGCTTTCTTTATTAAGAAGCAAGTCAGAAAATTCATTTTATTTGGTTCCCGAAGCCACAAAAAACACATGACCATTTTCACCCTTCTTTTTGACCCTTTAAAGATTAAAGTCTGTATGAAACAGAAGTTGCGATAGTCTTTTCTTCCATGTATCAGAGTGAAACGGCTTCTTGAACATGAAGAAAAAAAGTAGAGCATCGCCCTTTGGGAATTGATTGGATGCTTGGATTGTTGTAGTTTGCTATTGGATGATCTCATGTGAGTGACGGGTTGCCCCGCCCTCTCGCCAGTAAACATGAGAGAAGATAAGAGAAGTCGATGCCGCAGGCAGGGGAAGTTATTTTGACTAAAGATTAAGAGGCACATGAATTAAAAAAATGTATAATAAATACTACAATATTCCATTAAAAAAATAAGAATTGTCAATTTTGATTTTATGGTGATTTTAAACTCATTTGTCGTAGTGCGCAACCTCTGTATTTAAATGAGCTCTATTATGATATTGGCTAATCTATGTGCATGTGAAATAACTCTTCAAGTCCCATACATCAAATGTCTTGTTTCACTCATAAACATGTCAGATTATGGAAGTAAAATGGGTTGCGAACACTGATGCATGTCGACTTCGTGGAATGCCAGATGTGTGCGTTCGTATACGGTCCATAAGGTTGTTGACCTGTGTCTGTTCAGCGTTAATGTGTAAGATGCCTCCATTACTTTGAGTTTAATCACAACCCACCTCATGGCTAAAATGTTTTCACATTCCAGTGTAAGTGTAAAGCCGAAGTGATGAATCATGGTGCCTTTGAGCCCTCAAACTGAAAAAGACTCAAACAATTGAAAAACAACAATAAAAGTTGCATGTGTGTTGGTGTGCTGGTTTCTAGGAAAGGATTCCTCTGTTTAGAATGTGGAGCAGTGATGGATGAACCGACCACAAAGATGCAGCTGGAGGTGTTTCTGAGCTGCTCTTCGCTGAGCCATTGTAATGTCAAAGTCAAGGTGAGATGCCTTCAGCTGCTTTATGTAGAAAACGTTCATTCCCGTGGTGGATGTCACCAAAACATGTCCTAGTTGTGTATAAAAAAAATTAAATGACGCTCGTTTTGTTACAGAAAATAATTTACATTCATCTAAATATTCACTTTATTATATTACTGAAATCATGTCCAGTTTTTATTTAAAAAAAAAACAAAATCACTGTCAAGCATAAACGTGAAAATGCACTATCCAAACTAAAACGGTTGTAATTCATGAATCCTTTGGAATACAGACTCAGCAGATTATTGCTTCAAACAATGAAAGTGTAAAAAAGTTATAGAAGTTTAAGTTTAAAGTAAAAGAAAATGTACTGTACTAAACATTTTTTATTTTATACAAAATGTATATTTTGCTATAAAATCAAATCCATATGTCTAACCAACCATCACAAAAATCGATGTTCCTATGATATATTGTTTAGGCGTAATACCAAAAATAGCCACCGAGTGACGCCTACATTATATTTCATTTTAGTGCGTTCTCCTGCCACAAATGAATGCATTTCTGCCACAGTATCACTTCTATCACAAAACAATCACCAAATATGGAACCTTGAGTCTCGGGCCTTTCCGACGATATGCGTTTTGTCAAGATTAGAAAAAAAACTTGATTATAAAATAGTTAAAACAAATTTTGCCCACTAGGGGGAGTAGCCCGCTAAAAGGTTTTAAAGTACAGTTTCTATGGAAACGCAATGTCCGATTTCAAAATGGTTTTCAAAGGATGAAATTTGAGTTTTTAAGCTTTCGAATGATACCTAATTTATGATGATCATGGGAAATAAAGGCGATTTGAAACATGAAACACAAAACCTGCTAGATTTAAATAGTCTGTAACAGCCACCGCAGTAAAAACTGTTCGCGAAACAACCTTCGCTCGCAACTTGAAAAAAGAAATGACTGCATCGTGGTCAGTAGCTGAGGTGCGCAGACTCGTTGGTAGACGAGGAGCAGATCCGGCGCAACTGTACGATCAGTCTATAGTCCCACCCACTTTGAAGCGGTACTAACTGCAGTGGAAAAGCAAACCGAATGTAAAGCGAACCAAGCCATGCCGTTCTGAGCCGAGTAGTACCACGCATTCGTGCCAAGAAAATATCCTCCACACCACCAACAGCCTGAAGCATTGATACAAGGCAGGATGGATCCATGCTTTCATGTTGTTTACGCCAAATCCTGACCCGACCATCTGAATGTCGCAGCAGAAATCATCAGACAACGTTTTTCCAATCTTGTCTTGTTGAGTCTGTGTGAATTGTAGCCTCCTGTTCTTAGCTGACAGGACTGGCATGAGTGTGATCTTCTGCTGCTGAAGCTCATCTTCTTCGAGGTTGGACGTGTTCAGAGATGCTCCTCAGCAGACCTCGGTTGTGCTTATTTGAGTTACTGTTGTCTTTCTGTTAGCTTGAACCAGTCTGGTCATGCTCCTCTGATCTCTGCCATCAACAAGACATTTTCACCCACAGAACTGCCACTTACTGGATATTTTCTCTTTTTTGGCCCATTCTCTTTAAACCCTAGAGATGGTTGTGGGTTCAGCAGTTTCTGAAACACTCAGACCAACAACTACGTTCAAAGTCACTTAAATCACCTTTCTTCCCCATTCTGATACTCAGTTTGAACTTCAGCAGACCACGACTACGTGCCTAAATGCTGCCATGTGATTGGCTGATTAGATATTTGCGTTAACGAGCAGTTGAAAGGGTGTACCTAATAAAGTGGGCCGGTGAGTGTATAAATACTTTACAATTTAAATAGCTAAGCAAATATTGTATTTACATAACTGTAATGAGAATAAGATATTGTTCACATTGTGTTTTAGTACTGGGAATGGGGTGTTTAATTATATTATTATATATATGACGCCGAACTCTTCATGGCATGTTTCGTGAGATTCTAATTGTACTTTCAGGAACATTTTAGTGTGGGGAAAAATTCTCCCTTTTAACTAGTTGCTTATTAGCTTGCATATGCCTTATTCTGCATGACCATATTCCACATCCCTAAATCTTACCCAGATTCCTAAACTTAAACGCTACAACATCTACCTTACTAATTATTAATAAGCAGCTTGAGGCAAAAGTCATAGTTAATAGTGAATATGTGTTCCCCCTACTTAAGTGTTACGCTCCTTTCTTTAAAACAAACTCTGAGACTTCTGTATATATGAAGGATGAACTCGAGAAAGTGAAGCGAGCGTGATCTAATCACGCATGCAGAAACTAATGTGTCATCTAAAGTTTATCTTCGTTTGATTTCCTGGAAATTTCACAGATAGCAGAGGGCTGCATATTATGGAACAGATTTAAGAAGATACCTCTCACACGTTATCAGAAATGTGTTTCACACACCCACAGAACCGGAATAAAGTTATGAAGCAAACTACTATTTTGGACCACCTAGTAACTGATGAATGAAAGGGAAAGTTGATGTATTCTGCTCTTAAATGCCTTTTATTGTTATTTCCACAGTTTCTTCAAGAAGAACAAAGTCTAAATTAATACTAATTTACTTAATACTAAGCCATTTTTAAAATGCATTTGATTGGTACCAGCATGAATTTACATAAATGAAGCTTTCGGATTATTTTGTTTGATGTTGAAGAGTTGTCAAGTGCAAATGTGTCAAAATGCTTGATCAGACGAGGTCAAGATTACCTGAGGACTTGCCGTCTGCAGGTTTACAGAAAATATTCCTGTTTCATACAGTTTTCCCGCCACATTTTGTGAATCAAATTATGATATTAATTCATTCATGTTGCAGTTGCAGCAAAAGACCATTAAGTCTCTCTTGAACTCGACAAGGTGTCCCGAGGTAAGATTCTGCACTAGACAGAAGTAGTCTGACTCTGTTTCTGTTTTTAATGGACAGTTAATTGTTTGTTCGTTCGACAGGGTCCCAGTGTGGAAAACATTCTTGGGTCGGAGATCGGTCCTCTCCGCGCCTTCGTCCATGTGGTGAACAGAAGTCACACGGTTTGGATGTGTTTGGAGGAGTTATCCTTTGACCTGCGCTGACTGAGACACTTACCTGTTATTATTGTATCTTGTCTTGTTTCCAAATGTATGTAAATGAACCAGAAAAAGGGCCTAGTGCTCTACCACCTGAACCAAATCTCTTCTTGAATGATCATTCAGGACCCTTTTGGAATATGTTGAAAGAAAACAAGAACTAATGAAAAGATGCTCCAGTATAAGCTGATAAAAGACATATTTTGTTGTCAGTTTACTGGCAAAAGCCACATTGCGGTGGTCTAAGATAAATTATTTGAACAAAAAAAAAGATGTTCTGCCTTATTATTGATTTATTGCTCTCTATGACCACTAAATACCTGCATTCACTGTGAATAAAGAGTTATGCCTTTGAATATCTGATGAAGTCATTTTCATTAAAGATTACCAATATTATTTTTTCAAAATGTTTTAAATGTCTGATAACGGATATGCAAAATTGATTTTGCTTAGTTTTATTCCTCCGTTTTGACTCAACGCTGACAATAGTTAAACTACAAGTATGAATCATAATATGCTCTAATAATTATTAATTATTTATGCCAGTGAATTGCTTCTAAATTGTTTTGTGGTCTAAGCGGTCACATTTTTGGATCTAGAGCCATGTCTAAATGTAAACTAATATTTAATGCTTCGCCTTGACGACAAATGGAAAAGTTGATTTATTAATTTGCTTAAAATATCCATATATGTCCTTATATTTCAACCGTAAACGCCATTGTTTTGTTTTTTTAAATGTAAGTTGCTGTTCAATTCACCAGGTGCTTAAACTCAGTGGGAATTGTAGCCCTTATTTACCAACTTGCATTTCAACACAAAAACTGCAACTTGCCTGTGATGTCTGACAGGGTATGTGTTGTGGCACAAAACATGAAAGTGTCTCTCTAATGTGTACAACAGACATTATATTCCCCATAAATCCAAAATCGCTACCGAGTGGCAGCTGTAATTTCAAAAGACCACGCCCCCTCAGACACACCCCCGTGCACACATGCGCGTTCACATGGATCTTTTTGAAATTTTACTTCGTTTTATTATACATTTGTACACACTGTACAATTTCAAACATGCTCTGGCATTAATACGAAGTTCTTGGGAATTATAAAACAAGTACCATAAAAACATATATGAAGCTTTTTTTCTGTAATAATTTAGAATACAAAAACATTCACAAAAATAATCACGACACCGTGCGGTGCCAAAGTCCATCATCCAATGTGTAACTTAACGCACGTCTGCTACAGAAGAACATAGTAATTCAAGTTCACTGAGGTATGTTTTTTTTTCCAGGGGGAGCGCGCTCACACTCTCTCTGCCGCGCGTCACCGACTGTCAACAGCCACGCGCGCCGCCGTCGTCGTCCCCGTGCCAAACGAAGGTTCGGGCCTCTGTTTGAAGAAGTTTCTGAGGCTGCTGAGTTCTCGCGTCAGCTGATCGATCGTTTTGTGCAGGCGCTCGTTCTCCGCGCTCAGCTCGATCATCTTTTGCTGCATCTCCAGGTTGCGCTGCTTCGCCTTGTCCCTGCTTTTACGCACGGCGATGTTGTTCCTTTCGCGCCGCTGCCGATACTCCTGGCTGTGCCTGTCGACTGACTTCTTGCCCTTTTCCTTCCCCAGCCTCCTGTGCGTAACGGGCTCCGGCTCAGGTGTGGAGGGAGGTGTCGGTTGTCCCGTGTGCATGAGGCTCACGGACGTCTGCGCGCACGTCTCGATCTGAGATGGCAAGGACGAGGACTGGTCACTGTCGCTCCAGTCCGCTTCCCTCTTGATCGGTGCGTAAAACGCGCCCTTGTTGCCAAAGCCCCCATCCTGCCTCTCCGAGCTCTTTTGCGCGAAGCCGCCGATGCTTGGCATGTAAAAGTCAGGCTTTTCTTGCTTCATGGTGTTGTTGAACAAGTCTGCAAAGAGCTCGTCGTTGCAGATCTCCAGCGGGACTGTGGACATGGACTCGATGTAGGTGCTGAAGTCGATGGCGCTCTCGTCGTCGTAGATGGCAGGAGCATTACTGAGCTCCATCATGCTGCTGTTGCTGCTGCTGCTGCTGCTGTTGTTGTTGTTATTGCTGTCCGCGGCCATGCCATGCTCGCCCCCGGACTTTGCATCCCCTGGCATCACTTTATTATCATAGAAATTGGCAGGCTCCATGGCCCAGCTCATGTTGCATGGTGGCGTTACGCACTGCGAGTCCAGGTTGTATATGTCAGACATGGACGTAGCGAAACTCACTCAGATGGGTAACCAAAATCAGCAGATCCCTTCCGAGTCCCCTGGCAGTCCAAGAAACCCGAAAACGTCTCGTGTAATCACACCCTGTTTCGCGCACCAGCGCGTATCTCCAAAAGTCTGGTTGTCTCTTCAACAGGTGTTAAAGTCCTCGTAGCTCTCTATCGAAACTCTGCCGTCCTCGTGAATAAGTACGAGCGCTCGGCTGACGTCACAGCATCACCGCCCCCTTCTAGAAGCCAGTGAATGTCCAGTGTCGGTCACATGTTCCGCCCGGGCTCCTATTTGAGGAGAGTCGGGTGTGTATGAACGCCTACTCGCACACGAGAGGAGCGACTTGAGGAACTGTCAGAACTTTATGTTTTAGGACATGTTTGAATGCGTGTGCGTGTGTGGACTTAGCTGTGAGAGAAAGTTAATTTAGTGCGCCATCACTGCCGACGTGAAAAATAAATAAATAAATACGATTTACAAACTAAAATAGAATTGAACTGAAAATGGACTTGAGGAAAAGTTTGAATACTTAAAGAAAAATGTACTACGACATGATAAACATACCTAAATTAATTATTATTTATTATTATTATTGTTGTTAGCTGTAGTAGTAGTAGTAGTAGTCTGCTGAGTCCAATTAAAGCAGGCGGAATCATATATATATACATATATATATATGTATATATATATAAACTCATGTGAGTATGTGACGTTGTATTACATTACATCCCTTATAATATATATATATATATATATATATATACTATATATGATTAATTGTTTATTTATATATATAAACACATCATATATATATATATAAATATATATATATGTGTGTGTGTGTGTGTAAACAATTAATCATATATAATATATATACATTATAAGGGATGAAATGTTACAGTTGTTTATATATATATATATGTGTGTGTGTGTGTGATGTGTTTATTTATATATATATATATACACATGTGAGTATGTGACGTTGCATGTAAATAAACAACTGCAACATTACATCCCTTATATATAATATATATGCATTTATATAAACAATTAATCATATATATATTATAAGGGATGTAATGTTACAGTTGTTTATCTACATGCAACGTTACATACTCACATGTGTTTATATATATATATATATATATATATATATATATATATATATATATATATATATATCTGCAACATTCATCATTATATATATATATATATTATAAGGGATGTAAAGTTACAATTGTTTATCTACAGACAACGTCACATACTACATTGGCCCACTTTGGCACTTCAACTTGTCATCAACTTGGACATCTAGTGGATGTCAGAGGAATTACTTCTATTTATTTTGCGTTGATGTTCTTTCCCGCGAAAATGTCGGACTATACCAAACAGTTGATGGGATTCGTTTATGTCACTAATCCTTTAATCGTCATTCTGCAATTAGGAACGTTTGAAAAGAAGTTTAATGTCATTTTAAAGTATATAATAGCGCATTTTATTGTTTAATCTAAAAAATAACGATTTTTATATGATTCCTGTACCAAAGTATCGAACGTCTCCCCCTCTCGACTGATAGTAAGGAGGAGTGTTTTTGGTTGGTCAAAATTTCCCCGCGAAATTTACGTCACAGGCAGTTTCGCGCCACCGTTCACTTCGGAAAAGAGACGACGCGAGCGGTAAGTTTTGTTTCTGTTTAAACTTACCGTTTTAAACAAAAGCGAACGTAATCACGATGACCTAAATAAAAGATTTTGATCAACTGGAAGTTAACATTGCATTATAGTTTAAAACAGTGATTGTTTTGTATGTCGTTATAAGACTCTGTTATGCCATTGTTGTGGGTCATGCAGCATGCTATCCCAGTATGAAGTAAATGCATACATGCCTTCTTAATAAAACTTCCCAAATGTTTTCACATATTTAATCTTAGTCATGTTCCTTCGTGTTGAGTTTGACGTATTTTAAATGTTAAGATTGTGTTAGTTTTCGTTCCCTGAGTCTCATTAGAATTATTTTAGTCAAAATTAGTATTGATGTTTTATTTGTCTAATGTATATTTGTGTGTGTGTGTGATGAATTGATGTTAAATGTTTTATAGTGATGGTATGTTGATCAAATATACTTACTTCTGGGAAAAATCACAGGCCTGCTATCATAAGAATAATATTGATAGTTTATAATGGCTTCATGTCATTAACATATTTGATAAAGTAGTTTGTGTGTTGCATCATCTGATAATATGCTTATAGTGCGATATGAGTTAATAATTTAGAATATTCATTAAAAGGATTTGGTCCAGTTCACTAATTTTCACATATAACCTTTCAGTTTGAGTCAAGATGTCTTCACCATCATCTCAGAGCCGTAAGAGAGACCCTCCGACCCGTGAGTTACATTCACTATATGCTGGCCAGCATTTAATTCTCACTGTTTTCTCATCAGGTTTATCTTTAACCATGCTGCATGTGAACTGTTTGCGTTTGCAGCCGCGAGCGAGGACCCCCTCTCCCCGCCGTCACAGCGGTCCAGAGCCCACGACACGTCCACAGAACTTCAGCCCATGCCCACGTCTCCAGCCATGGACACAGCCGCTCACGACACGTCGCTGTTCTCCAGCCCTATGGCTCCACGCTCCGGTACGGCTCAAACGCGACATCTTATTTGCGGTTAATGTGCTTGAGCTGGTTTTTGGAGGTAATTTGAGTTGGTTGAAGGTTTCTAAACATCAGGATTTGTTTCATCCAGTGTTGCAGAGTGAGATCGACGCCAGTTCACCGCTGATGTACGGCACTCCCAGCTCCAGGGTGGAAGGAACGCCCCGCAGCGGCATACGTGGGACCCCGGCACGGCAGCGGGCTGACCTGGGATCTGTGCGGAAAGCTCCGCAGGTCGACATGCACTCGGAGCCGGTGAGTCCTCGTTATTTGCCATTTCGATTTAAAAATATTTAGTTTAATCTTTTCATTTTTGACTCCCTGGGTGAGTTTTTAATAAAGGTAAGTTTGGAACCCGTAACCTTGTACATATTTATGGTCTAATATTTTACCGTGTTGTGAGTATGGACATATTTTTGTGGTTTGTTCATGAGCTTCAATCAGGCTTGTGATCAAAGACAAAGAACTTTCTTTGCGTTCAATATGTCTATACAAATATAAAAATAATAACTTTTTTTTTTATTATTTTGTTATTCAAAATAATGATTTATTTGTTTATATTGGAATTTTTAAGGACTTAATCAAATTAAACGACAAAAAGTAAACAAATCAGTAAAGAAATATACTGGGTCATTTCAGGTCGGAAAATGAGGAAATTCATATCTGGGTTATTATCATTAATTAAACCTATTTTTTTGTTCATTTGAAAAAAAGGGTTAAATAAAATATAGATGAAACTGAGAAATGTTTCCATGAAATTTGATGCACTAAAATTGCTCATGGGAAATTACTGTATTAAATGGTAATGTAATATATATATATATATATATATATATATATATAAAAACATAATAAAAATGACAAAAGCGTATAACAAAATTCCAAAAAAAAAATAAAAATAAACTAAAAGGAAAATAAGAACTGAAAGTGAAAAAATAATATCTAAGTAATTATACTAGTATTTATAATTAAAGGTAGTCGTGGTGAGGGAGTCGGGCTTGTAATCTGAAGGTTGCCGGTTTGATAAAAGCGTCTGCTAAATGATGAAAAATGTAAATGAAAAATATTTAAATAATATTAAAATAACCCTAATGCAGAAGTCACATCCAAATAAATCAATATGTATAATTATGTGTGTATGTGTCCGGTCATTTTCAGCCATCTGGAGACGCAGTAGCGGCCGGCGGCGAGCAGGCGGGACAGAGACTGGTCATCTGGGGCACTGATGTCAATGTTGGAACCTGCAAGGAGAAGTTTCAGGTGTGGCTGAAGTCTGTGTAACTACACCCATCCACAGTCAAAAGCTTGTCTTGTCCATGACTAAATGACTTTTTGTTTTTTGTTTTTTCCCAGCGTTTCCTGCAGAATTTCACAGACCCCAACTCCAGAGAGGACGAGAACGCTGGTCTGGATCTGAATGAGCCTCTTTATATGCAGAAACTGGATGAGGTGAGAAGTGTAGTTCGTTTGATCATGCAAAATCCATAATATCCAGTTCTTGTGTAATAATATTGATGATTTATTTGTTCTCAGATCAGTGTTGTTGGAGAGCCGGTGTTGAATGTGAACTGCAGTCATATTCAGACTTTTGATGCTGATCTCTACCGGCAGCTGATCTGTTATCCGCAGGTAAGACCAACCACAGCTTCAGGGGACAGCTAAAAGTAAATTCCCTTAGTTTGGTTGACTTGGGCACCTATGAACATTGCAATCATGCTCAGATCCATACAAATCAACTGGTCTGAGGTCACCTGAAAAAGGTGGAGCGGCTCACTTATGGCGAGAAAACGATGTACCAACGAACCAGGTTTTTGGTCCATTTAGAAATGTTAGATAAAATTGTAACATTGTATCAATTTGAGTCCATTTTTCAGAATAAAGCAAATAATATAGTTCACACTTGTAGTTTGGTTGGTTTGGTCCGGACCAAAAAACAAAACATATAGTCCTGGTCCGCTTAGCGTTTTTAACTGTGAACCTAAAGTTACCGAACCAAAGGCATTGGGATACGGTCACGACCGGATTGGTCGGCTTTTATGACGTTTATTTCGCGACGGAGCTCGCTTACCGAACATTCAAAACAATGCTGTGTTCTGGATTAAACGTCATCAATTTATGTGTGCACATATGCTTTATTTTTACCAGCTGAGAACTCACAAAGAGCTCATGAAATGTTCAAAACAGAACCAGGATTTCCTCCGTTGTATGCAGAAACACATATTGATGAGGCACTTCACCTCCTCGTTGCTCCACGTTTGCCCTCGACTCATTTTGGATACACCGATCTTTCCGCGTCGTCAAATCGGCTGACTTGTAGCGTCGCATCATGTGACATCACGTCCTGTTTTTGGTTCGTTTACGTGTCTTTGGTCCGTGTTGCGTTCATATATCAATCGAACCGCACCAGAGTTCGTTTGGAAGCGGACCGAGACCCATCTTTTTAGCGGTCTCGGTGCGCACTAGGGTTCGGATGGCAGCGTTCACATATGTTCAAACGAACTGCGCTAACTGAGCAACCGCACCAGGGTTCGTTTTAATCGAACCGAACATGACAAGTGTGAACGCACACATAAAAGACTATTTTTTTTATTTTTATGAATACTTCTGTTTAGTGAGGAATCGTTAAATTGATCAAAAGTGACCGTAAAGACATTTATAATGTAAAATAAATGTTGTTCTTTTGGACTTTCTATTCAGCAAAAAAACAAAAAAGGTCTGCATTTTTGATCCAATAAATACAGTTTTGGAGAGCAGAAGTACCTTTAGTTTATTATATCTTCACTTTGACTAATGACCAGTTACTGAAAGTCTTTCACTCTTATCCCTACAGGAAGTCATCCCCACTTTCGATATGTCCGTCAATGAGCTCTTCTTTGACCGTTTCCCTGACTCTGTGTTGGAACATCAGATTCAAGTGCGTCCCTACAGCGCCCTGAAAACCAGAAACATGCGCGCGCTCAACCCTGAAGGTAAGAAACCCAGCGAGTAACGGTCGCGTGATGTTCATTTATAAATGACTGCACCCGTCACATCATCCGTTTCCTTTCAGATATTGACCAGCTCATCACTATCAGTGGGATGGTGATCCGCACCTCTCAGCTGATCCCTGAGATGCAGGAAGCGTTTTTCCGCTGTCAGGTGTGTGCGTTTAACACGCGTGTGGAGGTGGACCGCGGCCGCATCGCTGAACCTGCCGTCTGCCGCAACTGCAACACCACCCACAGCATGGCGCTGATGCACAACCGCTCTGCCTTTTCTGACAAACAAATGGTGAGTTGTTGTTTTATTGGATTATTGGAGTGGTCTGCACAAACATTGGTTTATAAATGAATGACTCTGATAAAATGTGACTCAAACTGACCAGTGTTTGTCATGAGAGATCCACGAATCCTGTCCTTTTTTCAGATATCAACTTCTCTAAATGGTCCTGTTGAGGTTTTCCTTTGTAGGGACGTGTTTACTAGTTACCAAAACGGCAATCGGGACGAATTGTGATGGCAAGCATTAATGAGAAATTTTATATCTGATAGATAAAACTGCAGGAATCTCCAGAGGACATGCCAGCAGGTCAGACGCCCCACACCACAGTCGTCTACGCTCACAATGACCTGGTAGACAAAGTGCAACCTGGAGACAGAATAAACATCACTGGTACGATTTAAGCTTTGTTTTTTTCATCCTAGTCTTGTCAAATGTTGTTGTTTTTTTTTTTAATCGAGGTTTAGTCTACGAAACGTCTGAGCATTGTAGTCTAGTTTTAGTGATTGAGTAATCAAATTGCTCAATTATTATCACGATTGTTGTCATTAGAGTGTTTATGTATGTGTGTGTGTGTGTGTATATATATATATATATATATATATATATATTATATTAATATTAATAATAATAATATATATATGTATATAATTTTTTTTTTTTACATTTCATTAGAATTATTGCACTTTCACCTATAATCATAAATCTAGAGAATGTCGACTCATACGCATAGTTTATTTTATTTCATCTTGTTTCTTGATTTATTACTCTCTACATTATAAAAACTGGTAAAACAAGAAATTTCTCTAAAATTAAAACGCCTAGTAATCCAAAAATTCAAATTTATTACATTTACACTGTTTGTGTAAATGGTTTACGCAAACCGATTAAATGACACTCTCTTTAAAGCAGAATGTCTCAAATGGAGGTGACGAAACTCCAGCTTAATTTTTTGTCAAGAAAATGTTTAACAGAGGAATTAAATTCTTGAAGTTTTTTTTTTTTTTTAAAAGGCTTAATGTTAATTAAAGGGTTAATTCGCCCAAAAATGAAAATTGTGTCATTAATCCCTCTCCCTCATGTCGTTCTACACCCGTAAGATCTTCAGAACACAAATCTTTTTGATGAAATCCGATGGTTCAGTGAGCCTCTATTGCCGGAAAGATAATGAACACTTTCAGATGCCAGAAAGATATTAAAACATTTTTAAAACGGTTCATGTGGTTCGACCTTAATATTATAAAGCGACGAAAATATTTTTTGTGTGCCAAAAAAACAACACATTTTCAACAACATCTAGTGATGGGCGATTTCAAAGCACTGCTACATGAAGCTTTACGAATCTTTTGTTTCGAATCAGTGGTTCGGATCGTGTATCAAACTTCAAAAGTCACGAACGATTGAAATTTCGAATTGCCGATGAAGTAAAGAAGCCTCGTTTACTGAAATCACGTGACTTTGGCGCTCCAAACCACTGATTTGAAACAAAAGCTTCGAAGCAGTGTTTTGAAATCGTCCATCACTAGATATTGTTAAAGTCGTTGTTTTGGGGGGGTTTTTTGTGCACAAAAAATATTCTTGTTTCTTTATAATATTAATGTTTAACCACATGAACTGTTTTAAAAATGTTTTAGTACGTTTCTGGGCATCTGAAAGTGTTCGATATCTTGCTGCCAATAGAGACCCACTGAACGATCAGATTTCATCCAAAATATCTTAATTTGCATTCTGAAGATGAACGAAGATCTTACGGGTGTAGAACGACATGAGGGCGAGGAAATAATGACACAATTTTCATTTTTGGGTGAACTAAACCTTTAAAATCAACCAGTGGTTTTGTATTATGAGAGAACTGGTATTTTGTGAAAAGACTAACAATCATATGTTATTCTCCTCAGGCATTTACAGAGCCGCCCCCATGCGTCTCAACCCACGTCAGAGCCAGGTGAAGTCTGTGTACAAGACGCACATTGACGCCATTCACTTCCGCAAGACGGATGAGAAGCGTCTTCATGGACTGGACGAGGACGGCGAGCAGAAACTCTTCACCAAAGAACGAGTCGCCACGCTTAAAGAACTCGCTGCAAAACCGGACGTCTACGAACGCCTGTCCTCCGCCCTGGCGCCCAGCATCTATGAACACGAGGACATCAAAAAAGTGAGTTTGTAATTGTTACTGGTGGTTAAGACTCCTTCATCTGGTTTTCCTTACAATAGATGTTATTCAAACGTTTCTCAAGATGTGAGATGACGGTAGCCTTGTTTTCTTTTCAGGGCATCCTGTTGCAGTTATTTGGCGGGACCCGTAAGGACTTTACTCAGACGGGTCGCGGGAACTTCCGCGCAGAGATCAACATCCTGCTTTGCGGCGATCCGGGTACCAGTAAATCCCAGCTGCTCCAGTACGTGTATAACCTCGTTCCTCGCGGGCAGTACACGTCCGGGAAAGGATCCAGTGCCGTCGGCCTCACAGCCTACGTGATGAAGGACCCGGAAACCCGGCAGCTGGTTCTGCAGACGGGAGCGCTCGTGCTCAGTGACAACGGCATCTGCTGCATCGACGAGTTCGATAAGATGAGCGACAACACGCGATCTGTGCTGCATGAGGTCATGGAGCAGCAAACGCTCTCCATTGCCAAGGTGAGGGCGGTGCGAGAAGAATAATAACTCGTGATTTTGTGAGGACAGATAATTTAGTTTTGTGTGTCTTAGGCTGGCATTATTTGCCAACTTAATGCTCGGACCTCCATCCTCGCCGCGGCCAATCCGGTGGAGTCTCAGTGGAACCCCAAAAAAAACGACTATAGAAAACATCCAGCTGCCTCACACACTTCTGTCCAGGTAAAAACTGAACACGACCGTATTTACAACAGTTAATGTCCGTAATGTAATGTATTTCTGAGAGAAACCAACAACTGAGTGGGAAGTAAAGTTGGGAGAGAAGTTAAAGAACTACATTCAGAAGTTTCTTAATTGATTTGGATAAGTCTCTTCTGCTCACCAAGGATCAAAAACACAGTAAAAATTGTCAAATATTATTACAATTTAAATGTTGCAAAATGTAATCTATTCCTGTGATCAAAGCTGAATTACTCCAGTCTTCAGTGTCACATGATCCTTCACAAATCATTCTAATACACTGATTTTTCTGCTCAAGAAACATTTATTCTGATCGATGTTTAAAACGGTTGTGATGCTTATTTTTGTGGAAACCGTACCTTTCAGAATTCTTTATGAAATGAAATATAAATCTTGTAACATTATAAGTGTCTTTACTGTCACTTGATAATAGAATACATCATTGCTGAACTAACAT
Organism: Opsariichthys bidens; assembly: GCA_037194245.1. NCBI lineage: Eukaryota > Metazoa > Chordata > Actinopteri > Cypriniformes > Xenocyprididae > Opsariichthys > Opsariichthys bidens. The sequence goes on along the minus strand of CM074301.1, from coordinate 12,824,807 downwards.
ATTAATTTCTTTAAAATAAAAAAACATTTCTGACCTCAAACTCTTCAACGGTAGTGTATAATATATTAATATTTTTTGTGTCAGCATAAAAGTCCTCAGAAGAATGAACTGTTTTTAAGTAACCGTAAAATGCATGACTTGTAAACCGTAACACTAGATTTTTCTTGACTCTAATGATCTTAATCTGAACATCCAAAATTATAATACTGCTTTTTGTAGCCTCAACTACGTGTTTCTCTGAAAAATCTCTTCTTAGGTTTGATTTGATCTTCCTAATGCTGGACCCTCAGGACGAGGCGTATGACAGACGTCTGGCGCATCACCTCGTGGCTCTGTATTACCAGAGCGAAGAGCAGGTTGAGGAGGAGTATCTGGACATGGCCGTGCTGAAAGACTACATCGCCTTTGCCCGTACAACTGTTCATCCCCGACTCAACGAGGAAGCGAGTCAGGCCCTTATTGAGGTATATAAACGCGATATAGATCAACGCACCTGTATTATATGTAATATTTAATAATGCAATATCACATTTTGAATTTTGACCCTTGCAGGCCTATGTAGACATGCGTAAGATCGGCAGCGGTAGAGGTATGGTGTCCGCGTACCCCCGTCAGCTGGAGTCTCTCATCAGACTGGCTGAAGCGCACGCTAAAGTACGTTTCTCAAATAAAGTCGAAACCATCGACGTGGAGGAAGCCAAGAGACTACACAGAGAGGCCCTAAAACAGTCCGCCACTGATCCCAGGACAGGGTTCGTGGATATCTCCATCCTCACCACAGGTAGGATTCAGACAGCTGGTCAGGTTGAGTCACATGGTCTCCAGACCGCCAGTACGTTATTAATAATAAATCCACAGTGCAATAAAATGTTGTTACTTAAAACGTTGTTTGTTTTTGAATTTTTCATGATCAGTGCTCTTAATTTCATTTGACCAATTATCCCTTAACTAGTCCCTGTTGATGTCATATGCAAATTACAGATGGTTTTAATTGGTGGTTTCAGTACAGCCATAAACTCTTGTGCAGACCATGAATATGAGTCGATGAGGAAAAATATTAATACATAATTTAAATGAATAAAATAGTAATAATAGATTGATAATGCAATTATAAATTAGTTAAACATTAATGTATTAACTAACATGAACTAACCATGATCGATACATTTGTTATAGTGCTGCAACGACGCGTCGACGTCATCGATTACGTCGACTACGAAAATACGTCGACGTGTGTGAATGGGAATGGACAAAGTTCCATTCTATCACAAAAACCTCGACCACGATTATTAAAAGTATGGGAATACTTTAAACAGAGGTCAAATAAAATAGTCCTTTGTTCCCTTTGCAACACCGAAATGCCGTACCACCTATGGAATTTGATCTCTGCCAAATTTTTGCTTGCGCAAGATCATATTTTGAGCGCGCAAAAGGGCATTTCGCACGCGCGTGAACTGAGTTGAGGAGTAAATCTTCGTTTCGCAAATAAGAAAATATTTAGAGCGAACGAAAATCAGTTTTGCATTTCAAAGAAGTTTATTTGGATGTTTCAGTTGCTCGCGCTCTTGGTACCCGGCCTGCACGCTCGCTAAGTGCCGAGTCGCCGACTGCGCGCCTGCTCAACACAAACCAGCGTTACAATGTGAGAGAATTCCAGCCAATCAGAATTTAGTAGCCTCGTCTCCCTTGAAAACCAATCACAAGACTCCCTGCATTACAGACAGCGCAAGAGGAAAAATGCATGGTTTAGGAGACGTTCGTTCAATGGCTTGAACACTATCAAAGTTCCCTTTAAGACTGTCTAGAAAGTCATTTTAAAGTTCAAATGTCTACCACTGGACGACCACACATAAGTGGCTTATTTTTAATCCAAATCAAATCGTATTATTACATAATGCCGTGTCCCAGTGTTTCTACACCTCAATGAACTGCTAAATTAGTTCTAACTTCTTACGTAAAAAAAGATCACTAGATTAATAAAAATAATGGTTAGATTAGTCGACAAATCGAAAAAGTAATCGTTAGTTGCAGCTCTAATTTGTTACTGTATTTACTAAACTTTGTTAACGTTAGTTAATGGAGAAACAGTTGTTCATTAACTAATGTTAACAAGATTTTAATAATATATTAGTAAATATTGAAATTAACAAATGCTGTGTAAGTGACGTTCTGATGTTAACAATTAATGGTAAGCTTATTGTAAAGTGTTACCAAATATTGTTACTTTTCATTTTTAAATCATAATCGGTGCTTTTACTCAATTTCATTTGACCAATTATCCCTTAACTAGTATCTGTCAATGTCATATGCAAATTACAGAGCGTCTAATCATTTTGATTGCTTGTTTCTCTTCAGGCATGAGTGCTACAGCACGTAAGCGTAAGGAGGAAGTGGCTCAGGCCCTGAAGAAACTCATCCAATCAAAGGGCAAAACACCAGCTATGAAGTACCAACAGTTGTTTGATGATCTTCGTGGCCAGTCAGAAGCGGTATGCTGTTTTATTATTTTGATAATGCTAACAATGTTTAAGAGACTCCAACTATAAATGTTTTCTTCCAATTTCAGGCCATTACTAAGGACATGTTTGACGAGGCCCTCCGAGCACTTGCTGATGAAGATTATCTGACCGTCACGGGAAAGACCGTTCGGCTTCTGTGAATGCTTATTATGCTTATTAGTGCTGCTTCCTCTTTTGTTACTTGCTTTATCCCCTTTTCTGTAGAGCAATTGTTAATAGTGATATGTATGGAGCTTTTCTGGTTGCAATAAATGAGTTTTGTTGTTAAAGAAAAGATTTTGTAAATTGTGTGGTTTATAGCCGTTATTTACATAAATATGCAAAGCATCAATTTACTGACCTGAAGCAATCGCATTCACTTCCCACTGGTGTTGGTAAAGTTTAAACCTCAAAGAATGGTTTGCACAATGTGAAGAAACGGGACGAAACCTAAACGGCTTGCAATGCATAGTGAGAAAACACTTTAGTCAATCATATAGTCTCACACAGGAATTTAAGGTTTGAATAGTTTATCTATAACTGGATTATTTACACAATGTCCAACAGGATGAAAAAAAACAAAACAAAGTTAGCTACCGAGATCATCAATTTGGTTCATTTAGAATTGATACAATGCATACTTTTAGGATTTTAGACTGAAATAAACCAACAAATAACCACAAAACCTAATGCATTGTTAAAGCTTTCTGATGCCTGTGCTGTTTCCCTACTAAAGGGTCTCTTTCTGAAGTCATAAATGTAATGGTGAAATTATTTAAACGTCGCTCAGATGGATTAAATGTTATATATTGTGATTTGAATTGTAAATTAAAAAAAAAAATCTTTGCAGTGGAGCCACACCCCTCCCTCTCTTCCTACAGCACAGCGCTCATTAGTCACGTGGCCCGTGACGTCACGCTGTCGTACGCTCTTGGATTCGGGCAGAAGAAGATGGCGGCCTCCTCAGGTTAGTCTCACAGTCTTCTCAGTCCTCGCGGTCCTCCGCAGCCGTATTTTAACAACTGAAGCGCCAGGCAAATGCCTCAAAATTTCATTTACATTATCTTAGAGGTTTACCGTGCTCAAATATATTCATTTACTTCACTTAACAGATCAGTGTGCAGTTTGAACTGTGTGTGTGTGTGTTAGCATCGAGCTAACGGCCCACAAACAGACCTGTAGTTTAAAAATAACAGCAAGTTTATTTTATATTAACAGCGAATGGATAATATAGGCGCACATCGAAAATAATTATGCTCTTATATGGTACCGAGGCATTGGTAAAAGGTTGCATGTTGCAGTTGGGCGGGTGAATCGGTGCAAATGTGAGGCGAGGCGGAGCGTTGACGCGCGTGCTGCTGCTGGTTCCGTCCAGTGCGTGATAAAACGGGCCTTTCACTGACGTTTGTGTTGATTTTTATCTCAGCAGATTAGTACAGAGTCATTTAAATCTTTTCAACATAAGGAAACGGAGAAGTGCGTTATGATTGTGTATTTATATATATATATATATATATATATATATATATACTCACCTCAAATAAGGATTTGCGAATCCACAAAAATAGAAAACAGATGTTAGTTTTATATTAAATGAAATATGCAACTGTGTGTGTACATGCATGTGTGAGAAATTCATTATAATAGTTTTATTGTATGAAGCTTCAAATCATAGCAGTGTTCTCATGATAAGATCAAATGATAGTTTGTGTTTAAAGAACAAACAGCACATCTTAAACATGTATCTTAAAACTTTTCACAAGCTAATTTGCACACAGTTGCACATCTTGAAAGAATAAGATGCATGCAGTTTAAAATGTTTGTGTGCATATTTTAAGCTCAGATGCATCAGCTGATCTTTAATGAAAAATGCATTGAGTTATTCAATCTTGCGGCTGTCGTCTTGGCCTTGAGATTTTGAGGAAGTGAGAAACCGTGATAGAGCAGCATGGGTGTCATTTCCTGTTTCATTCACAGATGAGTGATTAGTCTTTAGACACTCACCTGAACTTGCAGATCTTGTCCCTCCACTTTGTCAACACTAGAGTATCTATGAAAACACTAGATCGCTGCTCAGTGTTGAAATGCCAACATTTCATATTTGAAACGACACAGATTTGTGTGTGCCATGTGCTTCGATTTTATCTGCGGTGGTTCAGACTGTTCTATTGTTTATGAAGCTTGAAGACGACTATGAGATCTGTCATACAGTCATTATAAATGTTATGTTCGAAAAAGGCTTTAAACTAATTGTTTTGCATCAAATACACTACCTCAAATAAGAGGATTTGCGAATCCACAAAAATAGAAAGCAGATGTTTGTTTCATAATGAAATATGCAACTGTCTGCAAAAATATACCAACTCCTTGACCCCTGTGAAATTAAAGAGTCATCTTCCTATCCTGTTATGTTTTTAAAATTTTAAAGAATTTTATAACGGTGAAATCCATGGAAGAGTCATTATAATATACATTTGAATATATATATATATATATATATATTTGTAGTTATGAAGCTCGGCTCTTAAATATTTAACATTTCATAATGGCAGTTCATCGATCAAATGCTACCCTGAATGAATTTAATGAACTAATTAATTATATAATCAGACAAATGGATTTTTAAGAGTATTAATATTCCATGTTGTCTCTCGATTAATACAAGCTCTTAAACAACACGTTAATTATTAATACACGGTACAGTAATTATGGGACGAGATCGTCTAAAATATTTTAAAAGTGTCAAATGTGAACCACCCAGCTGCAAACAGAGGTTTACCGACTAGCCCGAGAGGCCGTCTTTAATGAATCGCTCATGAATTGTCTTTGTGTTTGTGCAGGAGTTAAAGTCCCTCGCAATTTTCGTTTGTTGGAAGAGCTTGAGGAAGGACAGAAGGGTGTCGGTGATGGGACAGTGAGCTGGGGTCTGGAGGATGACGAGGATATGACTCTCACACGGTGGACGGGCATGATCATCGGACCTGCACGAGTATGTTTGCTGTTTAAGCACGTTTGTCCTAGCGGTTAAATGACAAAACTGATGACTCATTTGACAAAGTGAACAAATTTTTCAAGTGTTGTGTGAAGAAACCAGTTGTTGCATTTCAGATATTTTATCGTGTGACTGGAATCTTGCGCACTAGTGAGCAGCATGCCTTCATTCTATCCTGCCTGACACATGACAGCCGGCGGTGTAGATTAAAGATTAAGATTCACGCTATGAAAGCAGCCGAAACCTACTTGAGCGGTTTATATATTTGTTCAAACTGGCAGCATTATTTATTGGGCTGGAAAATGACCCACACAGAGATGTTCTGGCTATGCGGTGTACGGTTTCATTCGCTTAATGGATGAATTGAAACCTGTCTAGGTCATATTTCACCCCGAAATTATATTTTGCATCAATATAATAAATCCTATTTTAGGACCATTTACAGTGACATTACTTTCAAGCACTTTCATTGTAAATTTAATGCATGGTGACGTTAATGAAACACTTCAGTAATGAGAATTATGAAAATAATGCTAATAATCTTAATGGTCCTAAAATTGGCTGTTTTTGCATGTAATTATTATGATTACATTTAATTAGGGTTGATTTTGGGATGGAATTTGACCCACACATTTCTTCATCTGATTCTCCGTAATAATAGTGCTATTGTAAGGTAATTGTAACTTTTAGTTTGCAGTTGTTTGTTTTTTCGGGGAGCCTGGTTGTTCTTTTGCATTCAGACTGTGAAAATACAAGGTCGTTTTTTGTGGTTCGGTAAATTCCTTTGTGTTTGATAAGCCATCATTTAAAGCTAGAAGTTAAGTGAGATGTGTTGCTGTCTGTAGTCCATTATTGTGTGCTGAAAAATACTGAAAAACATTACGTCAGCATGTGAAGTGTGGTGTTTTTTTTTCCGAGTTGTGTAGGTCTGTTCTCTTTGATGAGTTGATGTGTTCGCTATCCTCTCACTTTCATGTTCCACTTGGCATTTCGGCTTTAACCTCTTGACTTTTTCCTCCTTTCTCAGACTAATTATGAAAACAGGATATACAGCCTGAAAGTGGAGTGCGGACCTAAATATCCCGAAGTACCACCGACTGTTAGATTTGTAACAAAAATTAGCATGAATGGAATAAATAATTCCAATGGGATGGTAAGTTGAATCGTTTTTAACAGACTTTTTTCAGTGTAATTTTAACAGATGTTATGTTTGAGATAAATTTGCTGCAAAGTAGAGAAATGCGATGTTGCAGTTATTTTCATACTGATGCAGAAAAGAGGCACTCGAGTCACATCAGTGCTGCAGAGGAGGGACGTTTTTCAGTGTGCCTGCCTAAGCAGAACCAATAATGAATCTCAAACATGTCTAATGAGATTCAGCTGGATACAGAATAACGAAGGAGGCGCAGAAAATTACACGGTGTATTACACTACAGACGATCGTTATATATTTTTTTTTAATCATCTTTTGTGTCAGTTTTTTTTAATGATTCTGTTGGATATAGAATAAAGATCTTTGTGCTGTTTGCCTAGGTTTAAGATGAACTAAATGACTAAAATATTGTCATTTTGCAAGCTAATTTGTTGAAACGATAGGGAATGGGATAAGCTGTGCCACTTTTACCTTAAATGGACCTCTAGACAAGTGTAAAACAAACACTTAAACACAGCTAATTATATAAGGATGCCTGCTTTCAACTAAAATGAGAAGGAAGCATTTGTAAATTGCCTTCTATAAAGTCTTTTCAAAATGAAGATTGTCTCTTTGCACAAAGTTTCTTTCTGCTCGATTAAGGGGGCATCGCATCCAGTGACACATCTTACCCCATTACGATTACTTTATAGTAATGACTATAAAACGCAATCGTCTGGCATATCAGGAGATTTAGGCCTGTTTGAGCATTTATTTATCGGGGAGTTTGATTAATGTCGCCCCACTAGATATGAAGCAGTCATGCTGATACTACAGGATTTTTTTTGTTACACATTTTCGCTCTGATCCTAAAAGTGGAAGTGTTAGACGGTATCCAATGCAGTTGTGAAAAGTATGGAATTTGATTCCATAATGATTGGGAAAAAAAATTGTTTCCAGACTATTACTTTTAGTCAGGTTTCTAAATAAATTTATCATAAAAGAAAAAAATTCAAAGTGTTTTCTAGGCAAAAGTTTAATGTTCATTTAGTGATTGTTAAACAATGTGCTCATCTCAACTTTTTATATTAAACATGGTCTCTTTTTTTCTTTTTTGTCCCTGGTTTCAGGAACGTGTTTTTATTTTTTTGCTTATCAATACAATGACTTTGCTTTTCTAGTTTAAGCCTTTACGTTTTTTTTTTTTTTTTTCCTTTAGCTAGTTTTGCATGGAAGAAAATCTTAGCTAAGACCATTGACAAGTTCCAGGTCGAAGTTTAGATGTGTCGTCTGCATTTGTGGCATAATTTGGTCTGCACAGAAAATCGTTTTTCTCCCATCCTTCAGTTTTTTTATGCAAATATGACACTTGCAGTAACCCTACCAGAAGTGAACTGAACTAATCTGAAAACAGATATGTGAAGCTGAAATTTTTTTTAGTCCAGGTGGGACACTTTTTTTCTAGCCAAATGAACTTTTGATTATTCGTTAGCAACAAGTATAATGTTTAAATTTTGTGGCTATTAAAACTGTATTTTTGTTTACCATCTGACTGTGTGTATTTATATTTTGGGTTACTTTGGGTTCTTTCTTTTTTATAACTGAGAAACAAATTGAATTTATGCCACGAATCCTGTTGACAGAGTATTAAACCCAAAACATTTCTTTATTAAATCCTGTATATTCTTAATTTAATTTTGTGGCATGATTAGTGCAATGAATGACATGTTCGGTTGTATCTTAAATCAACTCCCTTCCTCATGTCCCCTCCCTTTCTTTCTGTCTCTCTCTGTTTCAGGTGGATGCACGTAGCATACCAATTCTAGCAAAATGGCAAAACTCATATAGCATTAAAGTCGTTCTTCAAGAGCTAAGGCGTCTTATGATGTCCAAAGAGAATATGAAGCTTCCTCAACCACCGGAAGGACAGACGTACAGCAATTAATTGTAAATGATTGTTATGACCCTCTGTCTTAAACCTTACTCTCTTAGAAATGTCTTGTAAATCATCAGAAAAATAAAAAAAAACACAAATATTGCTCACTCCACGCTCAAACAGTCTCCGCTGCAGGAGCGCAATTGGACATTTCTAATAGTTTAGCTTGATAAACAAGGAAAGGAAAACGGCTATATTGTGTGGCACCATGTTCAATTCTGTTTTTAAAATGAGTGCACAAATCTCTCTCTTCCAGTTACATTTACATCGACCACGAGCTTTATGTTGATGAACTGAATCCTGTCAGCATAGACGCAGAACGAAGTCATGATAGGTGAGGTTTATACAGATCTGTTCATATTAAGTTAAAGTAACGGGACACCAAAACGAAAAAAAAAAATTAGGATGCATATACAATGGCATGCTTATTAAAAAAAAAAAATGAGGAAAAAAGAAAAGTAAAAAGTGAATTGTAAGTTAACGTTTAAGAAACTTTTTTTTTTGTGTGTGTATCTGAACCCCTCACTGACAATAACGTTAAGGGTTCTAAAAGTGTGCCTGTAGTCTACTAGTAGTATCGCAGAGGGGTGGGAGCGGTTCTGAACTTTCTCTTCTGTTTGCTTTTTATTTTTAATGTCTGTATTTGACACAATCCCAGTTTGTTTCAGCGTGTTGTAAACGGATGCTCTGTTCTATTCTGAAATCAAGCCGTGCGCGAGGATCTGTCGGGTGCATTAATATGTGACTCTCCAACCCGCTGTCAGACTCCGTTTGTATACGAGTCCATCACGCCACAGAAATACGCTGAGATGTTACTGTACGAATAAAGCAGCAAACCCTTGCCATTCAGGGACGGGATACGGAGAGTGTCCGACTCGCTGTTTTGCATCACAGCCTTATTTTTACAGTGATAGATTGATTTTATACATCTAACCTAGCAGTTAACGCTCACATTGATCTCATATCACTGCAAGGTAACTAAACGTTAGTGTGTGTCGTGAAACATAACATTTGAATCGCTCATCACAAGATTATCCGACGCGTTTGCACACACTTCGTAAGGTGACGTACTGTGAAAATCATTTACAAGGTAGGGTGTTTTCATTAGGAATCACTGATTGTGTCAATGGGAAGGATTTGCTGTACACTTGCCCTTGCTTAACCACAGTGCTTTACGACTCCACTTGTAACTGCAACGGCATGCTGTCATGTAGCTTTCATTACAACACAAACTAGTACTTCAGTAATTATAACATTAGAAGCACTGTTATAATCCTTAGGTACTCTAATAAAGTTAATCAATGAATTAAATTGTAATTCCAGTGAATGGTGGGGGTTTGTTGTGCTGATCTTCATTTATGCTTCGGTTCTTCATTAGCGAAAACTAATAGGCAGTTATTGTGCAAATTAATATATGTAGTGCCAGTTTTCTTACGGTCTCGACAATTTCAGAGCCACAGATGAATCACCCTGTAATGCATCTAAGAAACATTTTTTCTCTCCTCCCTGTTCATTTTTTTCTTTTTTGTTTTTTTTTTTGTTTTTTTAAAGACGTATAATCAAATTAAGTTGAATATGTGACACCGGGGCTATGTTCAGAAATAATAAAACCAACATTGTGGAACACACTCAGTTCTTACTCTGGTCATTTTTTGCAGGGTGTTTTCTTGAAGTATTTATATAATATTAAAAACATGAGTTGAAATAATTGTTTTATCAACTACAACAGCTTGTGATTTACTCTTAAAAATAAAGGCTCCAAAAGGGGTTTTTACAGTGGTGTCAATGAAGAACCGTTCTGGGTTCCCCAAAAAATCTTTCAGTGAACAGTTATTTAAAGAACCTGTTTTTTTTTAGAACGTTTAAAAAAAAAATCTAAAGTACTTTTTGTGGAGTGGAAAGATTCCATGGATGTTAAAGGTTCTTCATGGAACCATCAATGCCAATAAAGAACCTTCAAACGGTCATCAACCCGTACTAGTATATACTTTTAAGGTAAAAAAAAATATATATATATACACCCTTTAGAGGTAGATAAAGTACAGAGGTGTCTTTGAGGATATTGTTTATGCACATTTTTCAGTTTTTTAATGTGCGTTTTTTTTTTTTCTTGTTAGATGTAGTTGACTATGTGTGGTTCTTATTCATGATGGATTGACATAATGAATGTCTCAAAGTGAACCCTTTTTCTTTCTTAAGACATGTCCTTGGTGGTTTTTGTGAACAATTCATCAGTGCAGTTTATTCCAGTTTTATTTGATATTTTAAAGGATTTTTTTCACCCTAGTCTAGTCTAAAAAATTTTTTTTGTCTGCTGTCTGCAATCCCTCTTGTTTCTCATCTACCTTTTATATAGATAGACTTTTTATGATCTATTCAAGCCTTGAATAAAGTCCTGTGCTACATATTTTTTTCTAGTTGAATACTGCCCAATGTTGCACTGGGAAATGCAACACATTACATGTGTAAAATGAGTTGAATGTCTTGGCTGGGGTAATATTCCAGTCAATGTCTTAAATATGAGAGACAAGTCAGAAGAGAGTTTAAACCTCCCTTCCGATTTATCTTTCCTGCCCATTAAACTGTGATTCTCTTTCCACTGAGGAGTTTTGCTAGGGTCAACACTCTCTCCTTCAGATTCTTCTTCATACAAGTTGTTGTTCATATGGTAGATTGCATTTCTTCACAAGCCTCGCTACATACAGCTACAAAGTATTTAGGAACTTAGGCCACATTGCATTAGATAATTCTGATTGGTTTTTATATTTTACGTCATATACAGACAGCAGAAGCACACATTTCAAGGAAAACATTTCACACACAGAAAGTGCTAAGTTTGAAATGATAGAAATTAAAAACGAAGACATTACGGTCTGGTTTCACAGACAGGACTTCGATTAAGCCAGGATTAGGCCTTATTTCAATTAGGACGTTAAAAGTTCACCCAAAAATGAAAATTATTCCATCATTTACTCACCCTCAATCCATCCTAGGTGTATGTGACTATCTTCTTTCAGACAAACACAATCGGAGATGTATCTAAAAATATCCTGTTTGTCCCGATAGCCTTGTGGGCATGTAGTGCTGTTGCGCTTTTGGCGACCGGAGTTCGAGTCCGGCTCGTAGTCCTTTCCCGATTCTGTCCCCCTCTCTCTCGCCCACTTCTCTTGTCTAAATACTGTCCGATCCCAATAAAAGGTAAAAATGCCAAAAAATAAATCTAAAAAAAAAAAAACCCCATCCTTGCTCTCCCAAGCTTTATGATGGGGCATGTTTTAAACCCTTAAAAAAATCCATCCATCCATCATAAAAAATAATCCATAAGGCTCCAGGGGGTTAATAAAGGCCTTCTGAACCGTGAGAGACGTTTAAGCCTATGCTACTCCTACATCCTACGTCGGATTATATGGATTATGGATTATATTTACGATGGATGGATGGATTTATTTTGGACACATCTCCTGTTCACTACCATTCAGCTTTAGAGGACCAGGATAGTTTTAAGTAGATCTTGCAGACAAACACTATCAGAGAAGATTGTCATGGGATGGATTGAGGGTGAGTAAATCATGGGATCATTTTCATTTCTGAGTGAACTATCCCTTTAATTAGCATTTATAATCGTTGTACATCTTGAGACAAAACAATGGCAGTGACATATTTGATAAATGTTAGTGTAAGTTGCTTTCAGTTAAACCTACGCATTTTAATCTGGGACTAGGTTTAAGCCTTGTCTGTGAAACCGAGGGTTAAAGGTATTTAGACACTTTCTGTTAGTCAAAATCAAAATGTCCCAGAAATTGGAATTCAGTTTGAGAAAAGCTCCTCCTGCATTTGAGTGCAAATGTCATTTGGTTTATGCTTGCTGTCCAATTTTAGACTTTTCAATGTGATTTTTAGCATCCAAATAGTTTTTGGGGTCGCTGTGGTTGATAAGGAGTGTCTATAGATACGCGAGTGTGACCTCAGGTCAGAATGACGTCTAGAGAGAGCGTAAAGCAATGCCTGAGCGTTCGTTTTCTCTTTCTGATCTGATGACTTCAGTAAAGTATCATGCTGCAGGAACACTGCTGCTGCATTTTAATCTTGAGGAGCTGTATTGATCTGTCTTTCGAGATCAGAGAAATACATTTGTGTTCTTTGATCTGCTCTTGCATGGACCAAGGTTGACCAAAAACACCCTTGCTCAATGATAAACCCTGCAGGAATTATAATGATCTCACCTTTTACTTGTCATTTTAAGTATGTCACTAGGAGGCGCTATATGCTCAGCCATTAGATTTATTCATCCCATGCAAATTGACAGAAGATCCTCTGTGCATTCAATACCGGCTGTCATCACTAGAGCGCACTGCATTGACTTTGCATCCATAACCCAGTGCTGCAGCAATGCATTATTTTTATGTTTCCAAAAAAGACATGCTTTATTGACCTTGCCAAAGGGAAAGCCATTGACAGAGCGGGAACAAGAGCAGTCGTCTGTTGGCCATGTTATGGTGTCTTTGTGTCTCATGCTGTGTATAATTGGAGCATTATCCACGACACTTGTAAGCGGTTTGTCTCTGTCCAAGGGGACCTTTCATCCTGAATTAACCACTGCTGAGAGAGGAAAAGTCCCTTATTAAAGAAAGAACCTTATGTGTGTCAGATGTTAACTGAATTGCTCTGTCATTAAGCTTTCAAGGCAAGTGTGGCCAAGAAGTCATGTGTCTGTATAATTCATTTATATTGGTGCAAGCAATCTTGTCAGCAAGTGTGAAAGACTGTTTTAAATATAAAAAGGCAATGCTCTATAATAGCTTTCCTTTGGCACTTCAGAGATGAGCATGTCCGAAAGCATGGTAATACCATGATACATTTTTTAAGTGGGTGCACGTGCCATTGATTGAATCAATTTTGGCTTAATGATTGTCAAAACAATACGTGTTGGACAAATAGTCTCCATTGGCACGACGACACCCAAATATCTCTGACCACTTTAGTGAAATTTGTTATTTAATTGACATTTTTTATTACAATTGATTATTAACATCAATTAACAACTTTTCTGTGATTAAAAAAAGATCTCACAAAATGCTGGGTTGAAAATGGGTTAAATGTTGACCAACCTGCTAGGTAGTTTTATTTAACTCAACTGTTGTTTAAAAATTACTGTATTGCTTGCTTTCAATGAACCCTAAGTATGTTGGAAATGAACATTTATTAATATGTTTAATTCATAATAATTAAGCCAAGGGGTTGACATCAGTGTGTTTTAATAACGAAAAAATGGATCATATCATTGCATTTGTGTTTGAATAATTTGTTTTTGAAATGTTTGTTATGAATGAACTAGTATGAAGAGATGATCGGTTCACGAGGAGCTACAGTGATCTGTCACGACACATTAAAGTGACACTATACGCTATTTATTGATGAAACTTCTTTAAAAAAGTACAATATTTTTTAAATATGAAACTGTTTTATATGTCTGTCAACGTGTTGTCAGTGTCCTCTCCGCTCCGTTATGCATTTTTCACTGCGTGAGAACATGATGTGTGGCGTGAGAGCGCATGACTTGTTGGACATAGCAACAGTAACTAAAGGGGGCGGGTCTTTGCGAACGATCAATTGAGTATGATTTTTCATTTCCAACCTATTTTGGGTTCATTTTAAGCCAGCCATATATTAATTTTAAATTGTTGTGTTAAATAACACTGCCCAGCACGTCAGGCAAACGTTTAGCCCAACTGCTGAGTTTTGTCCATTTCAACCCAACTTGGGTTGTTTTTAACCCAAAAAAAACAATCACAGATTTTCAATGTGGCCTCAGACTTTTGGACGCCACTTTATATATCTGAAAACGCACGATCTTCATATCTTTTAAGCATTATATAATGTTTTTAATAGCTTAATGAAAGTTGTTGTTCAGTGCCAAACCGACAGCAAGAGAATTTACCCAGTATCAAAAGTTTGCACAGACTTGCTAATATGCATGAGGTCTTCCTGAGTGTGAGAACCTCTGGCAGATTGAAATCATGTGCGGCTTTTCTAATCTCGTCCGTGTCGCCTGTTCTCACTCTCGACTGATGAGATGCAATTGTAAATATCTGCTGGAGTCTGATGGTGTGTTTACTCAATGCTCTGCCGAGCTGCAAAGTAAACCATGACATCAAATCAGTGACATCACGCTGTAATCAATATGATGCTGCAGGCGTAATGCTTATATAAGAACAGTAAAGCACCACGCTGTAAAGTTAGTAGCATTATAAGATTGATTAACAAATAATCAATCCTGAAGAAGGCGGTGTAAACCCGAAACACGTTGATCAGCACTTTTATCCCCGGTTTCAACTATGTTTGAGCTGCTTTGATTTTGATTTGCACTGACATATCTTTAAATATTGTTTAGTCTCAAGATGTACAGCAGTAATGTTTTTTTCTAAGGCGCGTTAATAAAAGATACTTAATTCCCCTTAATCTAAGCCCTGTCTGTGAAACCGGGCCTTTATGTTTTAATGACTTGGCCGATTCATTAAAGGCTTTATATATATATAAATATATATATATATATATATACAGGGTTGGGGAGTAACGAAATACAAGTAACTTGGTTACGTATTTAAAATACAAAATTTGAGTAACTGTATTTCATTACAGTTGCATTTTAAATGGGTGGTAATCAGATTACAGTTACATCTGAAAAGTGTTTTAGATTACCAAAGTGATTACTTTGAATTTTAATGTCATTTAAACAGCGATTGGTGATTCTCTGACTCTGACCGTCTGAAAAAGAGTTAAGTTTCATGTTTTCGACTGTTTTCATGTTTTGTGAGAGTTGTTTGTGAGTCATTTTATAATTGTAAATAAGGTCACTGCATCTTTTTCTCGCAATTTGTTTTTTCCCCTCACAATTGTGAGTTTGCATTTTACAATTCAGACTTCTTTTTCTCAAATTACGAGATTTAAACTCACAATTGCAAGTTATAGAGATATAAACCTGCCATACAAATTTTTTTCCTTGCAATTGTGAATTTAGTGTGAGTTTATATCTCATAATTCTGACTTTATAACTCGCAATTGCAACTTTATATCACGCAATTCTGAGGGAAAAAGTCAGAATTGTGAGATAAAAACTTGCAATTACCGTTTTTGTGTTTGTTCCACATTTATTAGTATTCCAAAGTATTCTAAAGTATTTAGATTAAGTTACTAAACTTGAGTAATGTACGTTACAAATGACTTTTTAAAGCATGTATTTTGTAATCTGTAGTGAAATACATTTTAAAAGTAACCTACCCATGCTAAAAGAAATTATATATATTTTTATATATATTACTTAGCTGGTTTATTACAGGCTTTTTAAGCTCAACCAAGTGACTGCCTGGTACAATTCATACTTTCTTGACTTTATTATTTGAATGAATTGTTTGGTAAGCCATGCATGATGTCTTAATAGTAAAGTTTGTCTTTGTCAGGAAAGGCAACAAGGCAAAGAAAATATATATTCACTTTGAGGAGAAAGGAGAAGAACAAATAAGCTGTATACGGATCCCATTCCAAGTTATTTATTCAGAGGGCAAAGCCAGCAGACTTTGTGTCTCTGGCTTGTGAGCGCTATTAAATTACCGCTGGATGTTTTTAATTACCGCCCATAAATGGAGCAACACAGCGTGCTCAGAGCGCTTCAGCCCCCCGTCTTCAGTTCTGCAGGGGAGGGCGGCCTTGGTCCCTCCTCATCCCGGTGGTCTTCCTGTGTGTTTGTGTATGTGTGTTTATGTAATGTAAGCGTTAGAAAGTGTGCTCTTTTTTAGGGAAAAGTGAGCGTTCACGCCGCTAGTGGAAGAGAGGAAATAGCTAATAAAACAAGGGTGAAAACGGAGTGAGGGAGAGAAAGGGAAGCAAGGAAAATGGGACGGGGTGGGAACGGGGCTCTGATCCACTTAATTGCTCTTAAATTAAAAGAGTTTTGGCTTCTTGCATACGGTTTAAGGAGACTTAAACGCAATCCCAGATGTACGGCCGCAAAGCGTCACTCTCACTGGCCCTGCAGGCTGTAATCCGTCTCCTGCACTGGTGCCATCAGTAATAGCACTTGTCGCCAGTAGAATTGCTGTTAATGTCTCTTTTAAAACCTCAAATCTGGTGCCATATATTTTCTGGAGCGGTGTATGTCGAATCAAACAGAGCAACTCGGCTACTTAAAGTTTGTTCGACCTTATTTTACACACAAGGCCTTTTAAAACAAAGAGAGTCAGTAAATCGCTTGTTCGCTATTAGGACATGAAACATTTTTGGTGTCGATATCAGCAGTTTGTCTTTTGTGAGGCGTGACAGACAAATGGACTGGCACGTCAAGTCAATTCCAAATGCTTTTGATAAAACTCAAGCCATCAAATGACGTTGTCCTGTGCTTTTGTCAAAAGTGAGATTGCAGAAACGTGCTGTCTCAAGTCATAAAAGTCACCAGGCTCACTATGTAGTGTGCATGGCCAGAAACATACTTGGGCATACTTAACGTGTGCTCTTGCATTAGAGCCATGGTAAGAATTATCTCAAAAGGAGGATGCTGTTAAAGGATAGTTCACCAAAAATCAAAAGGGGGTCGTATGGATTACCGTCACGATCGCTGTGTGTGGTTTTTAAGAATCGAATGACTCGTTCACTTGCATTATCTCACAGAGATGGGTTATTTTACTAAAAATATAGTTTGTGTTTATCTGAAGAAAGTCATATGCATCGGGGATGGCATGAGGATGAGTATTTTTGGGTGAACTATCCCTTTAAGGGTGATTGTACCCTATGTTTTAAACTAACTTTAAAGGGATAGTTCACCTAAAAATGAAATATACTCACCCTCATGTTGTTCCAATTCTGTATGACTTTCTTGTGGTGAATATTTTGAAGAACGTTGGTGAACCAAACAACACTGGACCCCATTGACTTTCATATGTATGAAAAAACATTTTCCAAAATATCTTTTAGAGAGTGACTTAAAGGGGACCTATTATGCACAAAATTCAATATATGTCTCTAGTGTCCCCAAAATGTGTCTGGATTTTCAGCTCAAAATCAACCTCAGATCATTTATTATAGATTATCAAATTTGCCCCATTTTGGTGTGACCTTTTGTGTGTGTCCCTTTAAATGCAAATGAGCTTCTGCTCCCTGCCCCCTTTCCAGAAGAGATTCGGTTGCTCAACAACAACAAAGCTGGAGAATCTCACGCAGACAACATGAGGATTGTGTTCAGCCTTACATTGTTCAAACCGGAGTCGACACTGATGGAGACTCCGGAAGAAGTTACGACTTTTAAATGTTTCTGAACGATTAGTGGATAAATTTATGTAGTTGCTGTGAATTTGATTCAACTCATCACTAGCATGTGCCGTCATGTTCATCTTTTGTGCAAACCCAGCGTTGAATTGACCCTCGTTTGTGAAGCTGTCCGGCGTAAAATGACAGGAACAACAACACTCTACTACAAAAACTTTCTCTTCTCTAAAGCAGTACAACTTGGCCCCGAACTTTGTTGCATGTTCTTGAGAGCGGGGTTTATGTAAATTTTGGGGTTTGTGATGTCACCAACCTAGGAAAAAGCTTGTTGTAGTCCTTAAAAAGTGCTTTCTGTAAAAGAAAATATCTCCCTTTGCATTGAACTTTGACCATCGTAACTTTGCAAATGTTGTTTATGCTCAAACAGCAACATTACACATTAAAAAGTGAAATCCTAATTCCTTTAAAATCTTGCTGCATAATAACAGTAGTTGACCTGAAAGAGAAAAAATGATCATAGATGAAAACGGTTTATGCTGATGCTTGCCATAGTCCCCCTTGAGGTAACTAATGTTGCATTATATGGATGATGTTCTGACAATATTTTAGCACACTTGATGCCTAAATTTACATGGTTGTCGTTTCTAATTAAATTTAAAGAACTGATGTTGAATCAACCACATTGGAGTCCAGAATGGGACTTCCTTGCCTCAACAACAGACCGTTCCTCAAAGTCTCCAGTGGACCCAGCTATAAACCTGCAGAGGTCTGGCTAGCGGACAAATGTTGTGGTGACAGAGTCGCTGTAAAGACAGTTGGTCCCTGTTGGTGCTGTTGTGGCACAGGCTGCAGAAGTAGTCCACAGGATATAGGACAATACTGGGAAGGAAAGAGGAGGCAGTGAGAATAAGGGACATGAACCTGCCAACCTGTGAAGCTCCGATATGGACAATTTCCCTTTGGATGACTTGAGCATTAGAGCTTCATTGAATGCATTCCACTTCCTTTAAGAAGCAAGCACCTTCTTAACTTTTAATCTAGTGTATTATTTGCCTGTAAAGCCAGAGTCAGATTTTTGTGCTGTGTTACGTTCTGAAATGTATGCAGTATTTTTTAAGTGTTGCAATAAAGGCCAGTGGAAAGAAGCATTACCATCTCCTTCTACAGCCATTATTGTGAAGCAACAGTTTAGAAGGATTTGAGACGGATAAAATTGACAAATTTGCATTAGTGTTGTCAGTGCCACGATCTACAGTGGAATTTACTGAATTGACCCTTCGCCAGCAGTTTGACTGACAGCCGATCTGACCAATCGTAACCCCGAATCCGCTATTTTGTCCGACAAAGCGGTCAGGGGAGTTAGTAGATTAACGTTGGTGAACTTGAACTTAAATTGTGTGTACTCATGTCTTTCCACACTTGAAACAACATTCCTTCTGATGTTCATTCATGTTTATTTGATGCTATAAATGAACTAGTATGAAGCCGCTTGAAGGAGCTACAGCGATCTGTCACGACACATTAAAGACACACTAGACGCTATTTATTGATTAAACTTCTTTTAAAAAATGACAATATTTTAAATATGAAACTTTCATATCAAAAGGAACCTGCTCTCTCTTGTCTGTCCACGTGTTGTCAGTGTCTCTTTGCTCCGCGATTCAACAGTAACTAAAGGGGGCGGGTCTTTGCGAAGGGTAAATTACAAGGGTCAATTCAAATTCAAAGAAGTTTAACAGATATTGGGATTCCACCTTGGTTGACCAACAAAAATAAGTCCTCTATTGTTCTGGCCTAAATTGTACGCTTTGCCCCATAAAACATCCACAACAGGTGAATCTTTCTAACGGGGCCTTCAAATGATGGAGAGCCATCAAAAGTGTTTTTTATTGGTGCATCTTGGCTGTGTGCATCAATAACAATATTAGATTTCGTTCATCATTCATCTGTCTGTTTACTTTTTAAAGACTAATGAAAGCATGACAGTTTTCTCTGTTTTGAAAAGTAGAAAAAATGGCCGCAGTGGTGTTTCCTCTGAGGTTTTGGATGACGTTCCTCACCGCTGGAGGGGATGGAGCCAGTCGCGGCTCAGACGAGAGACCGAGCGTGAGTGGAGTCAGGATGTTTCAGAGGCTCCTGTGGCCTTGAGACGCAGCATTGCTCTGGCATGAGCTCATGTGTGCGGCCAGTAGGTCTTTCTCAGCACTGTCAATGTCCAAGTACAGCGTCATCCCTGCAGATCATGCCCGCTTTTATTTTAATTTTAGTCATTTTGCGATGTGCTTTTGTCTTTTTTGTTATTATTTCAGTGTTATTTTAAGTGCTTTAACTTAAACTTAATTCATTTAGTTGTCAATTCTGATTTTCATTTAGTTTTTCATGTAATGTTTATATTTTATTTTATTTCAGCTTCATCTCAAGTAACACATTTTTTTGTTTTGATTTAGTAAACAAAGCTGGTCTTTGACTTTTGGGCTAATAAGTTCCACCGCACAAAATACATAGCAATGAAATAACATCTCTCGGAAAGATCTTAGCAATTGCGTAGCAACACCCTAGTGTCACTGTTTCTTCTGAAAATATAAAAATATATGTAAGATCAGTTATTTCACAGTTTACAGCTCACGAAAAGCCACTCTGATGCTAAATCTGAGTATGCTGGGCAGTTTTGGGAAAAAAGTAACGCATTACTCCTTAAAAAGTAACTAATTGTGTTACATTTTATGGAAAGTAATGCGTTAATTTTTCTCATCTGGGCTGGACTTGTTTGTTTTTAAACAAAAGTAAATGCATGCTCACATTTAGTCTAGAACTACAATTACCATCATGTTCACACAACGCCTCTTCACATTAGTGCAGGTGTCAGTCTATAAATGGGGGGAACAAAGTAACTTCCGTTACTTATTTGAAAAAGTAACTCCGATATTTTGACGTAATGTGTTATTATGCTAGTTGCTTGAAAAACTTGTGTTACTAATGCGATGTTACCCCCCACATTAATGCAGATTGCCGAGCAAACGTTTGCAGCGTGGGTTTTTTTTATTCTTGCATGAAAGCAAACATGGATTAAAGGCATCATAAAGTTTCTGCATCTCCTATCCCAGCTCTGCTCTGACATGAAATGTATCCCTGATAATGCAAACACTGGGAACAGAGGAGCCAGAAATAACTCCTCATGCAAGATGTGGAAGCGATTAGCACCCCGTTTGTGTGTGTGTGTGTGTATGCGCGTTAAAGGCAGTTGTCGGTCGGCAGAGGGTTATGAGCGACGCCAACAAGCAGGAGGTGTGTGTGTGTGTGTGTGTGTGTGCGTGCTGGCTTGGGGGAAGTCGTGGGGGTGTCTGGTTTTGTGCAAAAGAACTCATAAAAGTCACATTTGTTAGTGATGCATGAGGAAGTGAAGGCAGCTTTGGCACATGTGTCTGTGGTGCTAAATTAACTGTTAACACAAATAATCAAAGTGCAGGGCCCATTGAGTACTGGCGCCAGTCGAACAGGAGGAGGGGCCCCGGGCTCCGAGACTGTACCTAAAGCGAGGGCGTTGTGTGCGTCCTTTCCCCTCGGCGACTGATCCCGGATCAGATCTGTACTTTGTCTTTCGCCAAATGATATCAGTGTCCCTTCCTGGAAAGGTGGTCGGCCCCGAGCGCCTTTGACTTTCATGGCAGGTGGAGGTCTTTCTCTGTTCCGAGGGACTTTCACAGGATGGAAGTGCTTACAAAGCAGGGCCGTCTGCACCTCTGTCAGAGGAAAAGCTCCGTCACACTCCTTCTTTCCAGCTATTGTTGCTCCGGGAGCCGCGGCTCGATTTAGACCGTGGCTTTTGTGCTCACGGGGCTCGGACATGCACAGGACGTGGCGTTAGGAAGAGGCGCTCCGAGCGTCGGCTCTTTCTAATCAATGGGGCCTAATTGTGACTAACAGATTAGCATGAATTTGGATTCAGAAAGCCAACTGTCAGAATGTAAGATGATTATGCAACAAGATTAGCTGAAAATAAAAATGAATAGTTCTTCTCTGAATGCTAGAATCATGAAATGGCCCGAAAAAGTGTTTTGACACTTAAACGTCTTCGCATCTGCTTTTCTCTTCGCTTTTCGCTCTTATAATCAAATGCTTTTTTGGCCGTTTTTAGTGAATGCATGTAGTTAGTTCTCCTCAAGTTCAACACTCTTTCTTCAGCAATGAAAAAATGAAAGTCAGCTTATTAGTATGGTTGAATTGGATAATCAAGCAGCAACAGTATTAGTTAATAAAATTACATAAAGTATATTTGTGTTATTTAACCCATTTAATCATCGCAGGTTTGTCTAATATTCAGCATTGTTAATTAATGAATTATTAATATTTTACTATTTTTATTCAGTTTGAGGAATACTGAATCTGTTGTTGCGCAAGTGATATGAGTAAATGCTTTCTCACATTTAAAGGACTAGTTCACTTTCAAATTAAAATGAACTCAAGCTTTACTCACCCTCAAGCCATCAAGCTATGACTTTCTTCTTTCTGACGAACACAATCGTAGAAATATTAATAAATATCCTAATGCATCCGAGCTTTATAATGGCAGTAAGCGTTACCAAACAAGAAGAAAGTGCCTCCATCCACATCCATACATCATAAATGTACTCCACACAGCTCCGGGAAGTTAATAAAGGATGCATTTGTGAAAAAAAAAAAAAAAAAAAATCCATATTTAACAAGTTATGAAGTAAAATATCTAACTTCAGCCATACCACCTTCGGTATTCTTCAAAAAGCTTACGCTGTCCGTAAAAATCTTACGGCATCCTACGCCTTCCGTATTCGACTTACGGAGCTGACGCGACGCAACATGTCTGGCGGAAGCTAGATATTTGACTTCGTAACTTGTTAAATATGGATATTTTTTTTACACAAACGCATAACTTCGCTTCAGAAGGTCTTAATTAACCCTCCGGAGCCATGTGGAATATGTTTATGATGGAAGGATGTGGATTGAGACACTTTCTTCAGCTCATACTCGCATGCTGCCATTATAAAGCTTGGATGTGTCAGGATATTTCCTATTTTTACGGCAGAAAGAAGAAAGTCATATACACCTAGGATGGTTTGAGGGCGAGTAAAGCTTTCATTTGAAAGTGAACTAATCCTTTAAGCTCAATGTATACTTCACCTTTTATGTGTAGGTCGCACATGCGCAGTTAATTTTTTTTTTTCAGTAATTAGTTTATCCACAAGGTGGCAGCAATGTCCTGGGGGCGTCGATTCTCAAGGTAGTCGAAGACAACCTGCATAAACAGAACACACCAGAACGCATGCAAGCTACAGCAACAATGGAGTCATGGTTAGAAAGCACCATCATTTGTACAAATACAAAGAATGCAAATATGTTGTAACTCATGGAGATTGCTCAAAACTGCGCATGCGTCGAAGGCCTGCGTTTGCATACGACTCAAGTGAAGTACACTTCGCAAGGCTGTGATAAAATAAAATGTGAAATAAAATAGTTTTTTTTGTAAAATATTTGTTGTTTTGCTTTAGAAAAAATGCGTAATACTATATAAAAAGGTTTCATTTAGTTAACATGAACTAGCAATGAAAAATACTTACAATGAAGAGTTTAATCATCTTAGTTAATATTAAGTTATTAATACGTTATTAAAATCAAGTTATGTATTATTTAATGGACCTGAACTAACATAAATCACCATAAACAATTGCAGTTTTATTACCTATCCTTAACCAATCCAAATAAATACTGTTACATTGCTCATTGTTAGTTAATGTTTCTTACCTTGCTGTAAAGTTTTACCAACCTTTTTGTTTTGTAACATAATCACATTCATACTTTTTTAACTGTGACTTTATAATGTCCAAGTACTGTTTGTGGCCCAAAACCGCCCACAAGCAGCTCTAATAATGTCATGTTTTATGTGTGTTGTATAAATTATAGTCAGACTAGAATTTCTTCTTGTGGACACAATGTTTTTGTGCATATTTTTAGACTGAAAGAAACTTGAAAGAGGTCAGATTAGAAAGATCATGTGCATCAGTCATCAGTCTGAGGGCAAATTTTGGGTCTGGGTCAGTTTCCTGTGTCTGGACGGCCCACACCTCATTTGTAAAGAGATTATTCCGAGTGGCTCCAAACCCAGTTAAGCTGTGATGTTACAGTCTTTCTCCGGTCTGATTCATTAATGGTACTGACCTATATATTAGTCTGGTGTTTTGCATAATTTGTTTCCATTCATGTAGGGTGCTTTCTGAGGAATTCTGTTCACCCCCTAAAATGTTTTATAATGCAATCTATTTTTATATGCAACCTTCATTAGTGGTAAACAATGAGGGGTTTTTTCCACTTTTTTTTTTTTTTTTTTTTTGGTGAAAGAGAAACTTTGTTGAAGTAAAATCGTCCATTCACTGTTTAGAATTTGTCAATTTCAATTAAAATGATCTCCAATTGTTTATCTATCTATCTATCTATCTGTCTGTCTGTCTGTCTGTCTGTCTGTCCGTCTGTCCGTCCATCCATGTAATTATTTTAGTGTAATATATATATATATACATTTTTTAAACTTCAGAATTGGCTTTCTCAAGCCAACATCGAAGTTTGTTCACAACTTTTTACTCATCTAGTTTTAAATATTAGAATTTAAATTACACATCTATTTGATGTCAGTGTTTAGTGAACAATATTATGACATCATAATGTTATTGCGTCCAATCAGCTCACTTCAGTGTTCTTTTAGTTTTATTACATATTTATTCATTTTGTTTTTAATAATTGATATTTTATTTGACTTCAGCTTTCACCAATAACAATACTGTCTCTCCATTATTCTTGCATTTATTTCTGCAGGATGTGTGGCGCTTGTATCCTCAGATATCGTGTTCTCTCACAGCAGCTCTGGCCAGTAAAAGCAGGTCTTTCGCCGCAGTGCGGTAACAGTGAATTCAGGCACATTGATGTAGAAACCGAGTTTTAGAACAATGTGCTGAAAAAGGCGAATTATGCTGCAGCGCTCTGTGACATCAGTGCAAAAAAAGTTTGGCTCCCCCAATACTCCCCGTTTCCCATGAAGCCTCAGAAAGTGGGCAGCAGTCTGCACTTGCCTGGCGCCACAGTCATCATGCATGTCAGTCATTTGCGAAAGTTTCTGTTTTCCTTAGAGGATGAGCTAAGCTCCTCCTTTAGCCCTAACGATTTATTTTAGGCTCCGCCGTCCAAGACTAAATTCCCCCCCAAAAATACACACACACACTACCTTCCTTCAAATCAGCGTTTACCTTGGCCTTGTTGTTTCAATGCGAACCAATCGGCTGAGCCGCTGTATGGAATGTCCCATGAGACTCTGCCTGCTTTCCCAATAGAGCCATTCATTCTGAGGACACAAGCGCAACATCTGGTTCCCATTAATCCTCATACAATAGTTCTCATCCAGTCTAAATGCTGCTTACTAAGACAAGTGGACATCTAGTAATGTTTGAAAGTCTCTCTGTTATAACCATGAGCTGCTAGCATTGTCCAAAACCAGTTAAAAGTCACATTTGAGTGTTAACATGGTAATAATTGAATGTGATATCTATTATAAGAGCATTGAACACTGTACTTGAGCTAGTGCTGGCAGATGTGAAGGAATACTACAGGTGTTGTACGAGAATCTTGGGATGCATTAGAAAACTATTGACACACTTTAGAAAGCCAATGATTTCCATCTGTAAAAGCTTTAAAACAAGATCCAGGAATCTGAGATAGATAACTGCTCTCCTGTTATGACTTCATAGGATTTATTGTAATGGAGAGCATTGCTTTTCAGCGCAGTGCTGCAATTATTATTTATTGTTTTTCTTTTTTTGTCAAAACATAAAAAATCTTAATGATTTCAAACTTCTATCTATCTATCTATCTATCTATCTATCTATCTAGCTTATCTATCTATCCATCTATCTATCTATCTATCTATCTATCTATCTATCTATCTATCTATCTATCTATCTATCTATCTATCTATCTATCTATCTATCTATCTATCTATCTATCTATCTCATCTGACCATATCTATCTATCTATCATCTGACCATATCTATCTATCTATCTATCTATCTATCTATCTATCTATCTATCTATCTATCTATCTATCTATCTATCTATCTATCTATCATCTGACCATATCTATCTATCTATCTATCTATCTATCTATCTATCTATCTATCTATCTATCTATCTATCTATCTATCTATCTGTCTGTCAGTCTGTCTGTCTGTCTGTCTATCTATCTATCTATCTACCTACCTATCTATCTATCTATCTCATCTGACCATCTCTATCTATCCATCCATCCATGTTATTATATATATGTGTAATATATTTACACTATATGTATATATATATATATATATATATATATATTAGTCTTTTGTAAAGAAAATGACGTTAATGATTTTAATCATTATTTTTACGTTATTTTAATGAATATTTTTTTTAAATAATTAAAAATGCCTCTTTTATAAATAATAATAATTATTATTTTTTATTTTTTTTATTAATATTTAAATATATATTTTATTCATCTTGGCAGTCTTGGCAATTTACCATTCACATTGTGGTTGCACAAATTATCTTGGCCAATCTAGTAGTTTTATTCATGTATTTTGAGAATGAGAGTATGGCACACAACCTGTCCATGTATTTGTCTTGCTTTAACTACGTTACACATGAATTTGCACCAGATTCCTGTGGAGTTTGATTAGATGCATGACATCAACAACAAGATAAGTAAATGTTAGCTTTTACAATTATATGTTTAGCTGCATTTAAGTATTATTATTTGAATATAGCGTTGTTTTTTCTAGAAGACCTATGACCCACAAATTGAGAACCACAGATGAACTAACCTCTACAGATGTTATAATTCAGAGTTGCTGACATTCTCATCTAAAACTAGCCCCAATTTTTTTTGCCCCTTAGATGAGCTTGCTGATATATGACTATATATTCACATAATGCATTGTACAACACATTTTATATCAGACAATTATAATTTTATATCTGATCTCCAAAGTCACAGTTTATGTGTACATTTCAGTTTTTAAGCTCAGTGGAACTTCTTGAGCCTAAGCAGAACCTTTATGAATACAGAAGAGAAATTTGTCTCTGCCATTCTCTGTTTTTTAAAGTCAGATCAAAACAAATCTTTGGCGTGAATTCTTGCTGAAGCTGCACCTAAAAATCTAAATAGCCTGTAATTATGACTGAGGACCTGACACTGAGCTGCTGCGAGCTGGATGGCTATAAAAGGAGCCGGTCGATTTTAGCCCTGCTTGCGTGGTCATTATTTATTCTTTTACTCTTAAGCTTTATATCACGTTGTGCCCCTTTGCTCTCTCTCTGGCTGAGTCACATTATAATGACTTTTACTTTGTGAGCATTTGTATAAAGGTCAAACAGCCTTGTTATATTACTTGTATGAATTTTCATCTTTGTCATTTATATGTACCTGCCTTTAGTTTTAGTTTAATAATGTGTCTCTTGTAGATTTTTTCCGTACATTAATGCTTGTTTGCTTACAAAAATATAATTTAAAGCTAGATATGTTTTTTATACTTTTTGAAGAAAATATGTGGTTCTTGCCAGTGCAAAACTATCCACCATGAAACTAGAACATTTTCGGTGGCTGTCGAGTTGCTAGGGTGATCCGGGTGGTTGTTATGTGGTCAATTACTGGTCAAGTGAGTGTAGATATTCTAGCTTAGGTCTTCAGTATACACTCAAAAAATATTTCTGTCTAAACATAAGTTTTATGTAATTTAATTACATAGCAATTTTCCATCCATTTGAGTTACAAAGTTTTAACATAAACAAAACTTATAAACTTAATGTGATTCATATTTCTCAGTCATATGTAAATGAAATAGATACGATTTATGTAATAGTTCACAGAACAATGCCCAGGTTAAAGTACTGTTGAAGCAGTGTCAGAGTTATTGAGATCATTAAGTGATGACTGAACATTAATGATGAACACCTGCTGTTAACAAGCAGAATCACTGAAGGACAGAGAAACACAAGAACTACAACTGATGGAATCAACTGAAGATAAAAGACATTTAATCTCTCACTATTCATATACTCAACTATTACATAAATCTTACCTATTTCATTTACATATGACTGACAAATATGAATCACATTAAGTTTATAGGGTTGTTTATGTTAAATCTATGATGGAATTCCATGGATGGATTCCATCCAAATGGATGGAAAATTGCTATGTAATTAAATTACATAAAACTTATGTTTAGACTGAAATATTTTTTTGAGTGTAAGGGTCCGTTTACCCAACACTGTTTTCAATTAAAAACGCAACTTTTTATGCGTTTTGGCCATTAATTTATGCGACAACAACATTTGGCAGCTTGAAATTTTGAAGCCAGTTTCTGAAAACGATACCATTATCGTGTCGTCTGAAAGTGCGACTTACATGTTCAGTCAATAGGCGCGTAGCGTCACCAACTGCTGGCCCGGCAGCAGAACACCGTGTTTTTAGAAGTTTTTACGGTTCTTTATGAACGAGGATCATTTTGACAATGTTATCTTCTGTACGTGAAAAACGGAAATGAAAAACTTTTCTGTTTTTAGTTCATTGTTGTCATGTAAACATACCCTAAGTGTATGGGATTTTTTCCACCAGTTTTGTTTTCCACTAGCCAAAACTTGTTCCAATAGCTTAAAAAATTCTCTCGCTCTGTTCTGGGAATGATATTCTTGCAGCTCTTATCTAAAGAAACAAATGCACACAGCCAGAGATGTTAATCCAGAGGCATGTAACCTCTTTCCTACTTGAACTCAATTACTATTCCAGTGTTTTCACTCTCTGCGGTGTTGAAATGACTGTTTCTTGGAAGTTTTGTGATTCCAATTTGAGTATTTTAGTTTCTCAACTACTTAAGTAAACGATTTAGAAATGTACAATACATGATTATGTGGCTACCCTTAACTTCAGCTTTATTTCAATGATGTGATGTCAAAGGTTTTTGTAAAGAAGCACAATTTTTGTATTTTTTTAGTGTGTCTTCGGTTTATAGTTTAATAATATGGACTTTTTGTATTGTAATAATTGATATAGATATATAAATGCAGTCCCTGTAAGTGGGAAATGGTCTTATTTTGGCGACTGCTCTCTACATTTGTTATTTATTGTTTATTGAACGTGTAAAGTGTCATGACGTACTATAAATCATGGGTTAAGATCACCTATTGCCATCTCTGTGAGCTCTTGGCATTTAACCTTTGACCTCTAAGAATGCAGGTTTAAAACTTTTTTTTTAAAACATGTTTCTATATTAATGTGTAAAGAATTACAAATCAGTTCGATCTCATAGATTTGTTTTTTTCTCATATATAATAATCAATGATATGGTTTCCAATTATCATGTTTAAAAGCCAAATTTAACTATTTGATAAGTGTGTTTTAAAAATATAACCTCACTTTTTGTTTTGTAAACTCTACTCAGCCCACACAAGCACTTGGTAGATTACTACATACGTCACAGTTATATATACGCAATCCATTATACAAATGCGCACTGACAACCACATGCACCCCGTGCGAAACATTGGCGCAGTAAATTCTATTTTTGCCATTTTGCATCCAGCGCAGTGGAAAGAGATATTTTCAGCTAATTAGTCCTGATGAACTAATGGCCGGCCATCACAAAAGAGCACATTTAGCTCTCAATGGCACAATTAGAGCTCATGGTGAGCTGTTAAGGTCAGGTTGGTGTGAGAGGCAAGTGTTTTATAGGTCATTTGGGAGCAGGGGCTTGGAGACGGGCTCACAGTGGGGGCCGGCGGAACGGCTTGTAAACGTGACAGAGTCTGCCGCCAGGACTGTGCCACACAACAGGCCTGCTTTTCACAGCATGCAGTGTGGAATGTGTGTGTGCTGGGGGTGAAGGGGTGAGGAGAAGTCACAGAAAGGGCAGAGGAGATGTGCTTCAAGGGGGGAAGAACAAGAGAGAGTGCAGCTTTACCATCAAAGCTGCCTCTGAACGACGGCTCTGTTCTGTCAGATGATTCTGAGTCACTATCAGCCCTGCGTAAAGACTTTTACCCCCCACCGCCGATCTTGCTTCACGGGTCCAGAACGCTTGTTTGTGAGCTATACTCAGAATCTTGATATTATTAACGCAGATTTTTGGACAGGTTCTATGCTCATACAATGGCTTTTTGATATAATATCAAAAATTGCAACAGTTGGCTGAAATGACTGACTAGTGCTACATGAATTTTAGGATTTTGGAATGGAAAATTGTTTTTACAAGATTCAGGGCTGATACAATAAGCTTTTTTTTTTAAAAAAAGGAAAGTCTAATTGCTGGATTTGCTAAAAAGAATTTTGGCAACCAGATAGTTGACGGCACCCATTTACTTCCATAGTAGGAAAAATATACTATGGTAGTCAATGTGTGCCGTCAATTGTCAATTGGATATTTTGTGTTCGATTGAATTGAATTGTCTTCTTTTGTGTTCAACAGAAGAAAGAAACTTGTACACGTTTTGAACAACTTGAGGGTGAGTAATTCCATTTAGTTTGTCCACTTACAAAGCGTGTAGAAGTCTGTAATTTTTATCATAGGTACTCTTCAACTGTGAGTGACGGAATCTAAAACAAAAATTGTATGATTTTTAGATAATTAATTTGCATTTTTTTGCATGACATAAGTATTTGATCACCTACCAACCAGTGAGAATTCCGGCTCTCACAGACCTGTTCGTTTTTCTTGAAGAAGCCCTCCTGTTCTCCACTCATTACCTGTATTAACTGCACCTGTATAAAAGACACACTCCATCAAACAGACTCCAACCTCTCCACAATGGCCAAGACCAGAGAGCTGTGTAAGGACATCAGGGATAAAATTGTAGACCTGCACAAGGCTGGGATGAGCTACAGGACAACAGGCAAGAGCTTGATGGGAAGGCAACAACTGTTGGAGAAGTTCAAGATGAGGGTCAATCTCCCTCGGTCTGGGGAACCATGTAAGATCTCATCTCGTGGAGCATCAGTGATCATGAGGAAGGTGAGGGATCAGCCCAGAACTACACGACAGGACCTGGTCAATGACCTGAAGAGAGCTGGGACCACAGTCTTAAAGAAAACCATTAGTAACACACTACGCCGTGATGGATTAAATCCTGCAGCGCACGCAAGGTCCCGCTGCTCAAGCCAGCGCATGTACAGGCCTGTCTGAAGTTTGAGGATGAGTACAACCCCAAGAGCACCATCCCAACCGTGAAGCATGGCGGTGGAAACATCATTCTTTGGGGATGCTTTTCTGCAAAGGGGACAGGACGACTGCACCGGATGGATGGGGCCATGTATCGCGAGATCTTGGCCAACAACCTCCTACCCTCAGTAAGAACATTGAAGATGGGTCGTGGCTGGGTCTTCCAGCATGACAACGACCCGAAACACACAATCAGGGCAACTAAGGAGGGGCTCCGTAAGAAGCATATCAAGGTCCTGGAGTGGCCGAGCCAGTCTCCAGACCTGAACCCAACAGAAAATCTTTGGAGGGAGCTGAAAGTCCGTATTGCCCAGCGACAGCCCCGAAACCTGAAGGTCTGTTTGGAGGAGTGGGCCAAAATCCCTGCTGCAGTGTGTGCAAACCTGGTCATGAATTACAGGAAACGTATGATCTCTGTGATTGCAAACAAATATCATGCAATAAAATGCAAATTAATTACTTCAAAATCATACAATGTGATACAACAGATTTTTGTCTTAGATTCGGTCACTCACAGTTGAAGAGCACCTATGATAAAAATTACAGACTTCTACATGCTTTATAAGTGGGGAAACCTGCTAAATCGGCAGTGTATCAAATACTTGTTCTCCCCACTGTATATATAATAAATAAACATTTATTAATAAGTTTAATGAATAATAATTAAACATTTATTAAATTGCTTATTAATAAATGTTCAACTTTTGATTATTATTGTTGCTTCTTGTAATTATGTGAATGATTTTTAATTTCCAATCCATTTTTGCTCATTTTAAGCCAGCCATATAGTAAACTTTAAACAATAGCTGAGTTAAAAAAACAACAACTGCCCAGCACATGGGGCAAACATTTAACCCAACCTCTGGGTTAAAACAGCTCAATCGCTTGGTTTGTCCAAGCGGTTGGCAGAGACTCTTTGTTTTTAACACAGCATTTTTTTTTTTAGAGAGCCAGCATCAAATATTTGGAGTACAATGGTATATGAATATGGTAATTATCCAGTAGATAGCATAGATACCATGCTGCTAGATAATTACCATATTCATATACCATTGTAAAAAAGTCCTGATCTGATTCCATCACTGTAGGACCAAAAATAGTCCAACACAAATTCTTTTTCATCAGTGGCTGTACGCATGACTCGTTTTACAGCCAGTGCTAAACAGCACCAAGGATCACGTATGGAGGTAAAAATTCTCGGGATTGTCATGGCCAAGGGATAATAACCGGTATAGGTGTACAATTTGTACGAGCAACAGGGAGTCGGGTTTATGACAGTGCTGCTTTCCTCAAGCTATTACAGTTTGGTTTTATAAGCGTCCTAATGGAGCATAACTGGATCCTTAGCTGGAGGTAATTGCTATTATTCATGCTGAATAGTTTATTGTTAGGGACTGTTGATGGTGGTAACAAAGCGACATTGTGAGGTGGTACATGTACTGGATGGGCAAAGAGATTAGATCAAGATAACATCGCAGAATTTGTTTCGATCACATTAATAACCTGAGCCTGCAGAGATATTCTTCTGGGGTTTTTTGAAAGTCTAAATTCAAGAAAATCCAGATCTAAACATTTTAAAAGGGCTGATTTAAAAACACATTGAGTGTATTGAATTTCAGCATTTTTTTTTTTTACCAAAAACCACCTATTTGGACAAAACGGATCGTCGGATTGACATCTAAAGTGAGCGGGCTTTTTAACAATAGTGACTAATTCTGAAAGTCAAGCTACCACAATAACAGACTGACATGCAAGTGGTGGTGCAATCAAGTAATGCACCTTTCCTTTTTATTTCCTTTTCTTATAATGCCCTTTTCATTTTCCTTTCCTTTTATCTACCTTTTGATTGGCTCTTCCTTTCATGCCATTTTAAAGTCGGCATTAAATGGAAATTCACTCATTTTTCTTTTACTTTTTTTGAGCTCATCATTTTAAATAACAGACTTCTCTCTGGTAATGTTTGTCAGATTTCTCCAGTCATTTAGTCTACTTAAACCCCGCCTGCTTCTTACAATTGTCTACAATTTTTTCCTTTTTTGTTCTTGTATTGTCCAGGGGGCTAAAGGTTGTTCAGACAGCATTAGCGTTAAGCACGAAGAAATTATCGTTAGGGAAAATTTGTGCATGTGGCCAGAAGTTTCATCCATTCAAACATACTCAAGATAGTTGGATATAACTTTCTACTAACAGCGGCAAACGTATTATCTTTCACAGACGTGATGCCAAGAACCTTTCAAACCTACGTCTAGAGACTCAAACTGTTGAATTTGACCAACTTTAGTCATCTTAACCTACAATATGCATCACATGGTCCATTCAATGCCAAATCGTCAAAGACTGCACTGTAAAACTCAGTAAGTTCAGAATATCTGTGGAAACTTATTATCTCAAAACATTTAAGTAAATGAACTAATTTTTTTAAGTTAGTAAAACGTAAAATTTTGTGACAAGTGGGGCGGGGCCGAGAGCCGTGGAAGCGGAGCAAGGTGTGTGCACAGGTGTCTCTCATTCACAATCAGGTCACCGGCATCCCTTCGCTCCCACAGTCCTCGGCTTCGCCCCACTCAGCATAATGTTATTTACACACAGTTCATTTATATAAACATCTCATTCAGATCTTGGTTAAATGTTAGATGGCAAATAACACATGCTATTATAACTATCAAAGAGACTGTCATTATATATTTGCATGTATATAATAAAACAGCATACAGTATATGCGGTCCACAGGCTCTACCCTGCAAAACTACCCCAATCCCAAAATAACACAACATTAAACACTAACTTTTGTCTCCCTATGTTAATATTGCGCAAAAACACACAAAATAACTCTTAATATCAACATTTATTTACACAGTCTGATGCAAATCATCCTGGGAATTAGAAATCTTGCTACTCAACTCAATCATATTAAGTTCAGCCTACTACAATGAAGTTTTGAGTTCACACAACTTTTTTGTCATTATTATTTGAGTGAAACAAACTTGTTTCCTTTCATTAATTTCACTGTTCGGTTTTACAGTGTGCTCTGACACGTAATACCATTTGTTGAGTTTTAAGCAGTGAATGCCATAGAAGAAGCATTTTCGGTGTCCCAAAGAACCTTTCAATGAACAGTTCTAAAAAGAACATTTCAATAAACGCATTCCACTAAAGACGCTTTTGTGCAAAGGAAAGATTCTATGGAATAAACAACCTTCATTTTTAAGAGTGCAGGTTCATATAATGTCAATATTGCATGTAGGAAGTAGATCTGTCAATGTAAGAGTACTGACATCTGCTCTTTCTTCTCTCTCTCTCTCTTGGTTTCTGATGCTTTGATCAGGTTGCCAACATCAAGAGGTCGTTCATTGGTTGGCGATCAGCCTCTTGCACATTCTTTGTGTGGTACACCTGCTTCATTCACCATTGGCGTATAGCAGAACATCCGATTTATTCATGAAAATCATCAAATGTAACATAGCTTCAAGCATCACTGCTGTCTAAGACACACTTTTCCAGTATTTACCAAACACTCAATCACATGGTGCAACCACACACAAGAACATTCCTCTCCCAAGCAGTGTGTGAGATTTGTGGTGTGGCTGAGTGTGTGTGTGTGTGTGTGTGTGTTATATATAGAGGGGAAGAACAGGAAGAATCAGTGTGTTTGTGTGAGTTATGAGGGCTGGGGTGTTGAGATATGCTCCTGAGAGTCTCGGGATAGACACACGGTGTTTGTGGATTGGAGGGAGAAGGGAGGAGGGCTGTGTGTGTATGGGATAGTTTGGGAGCAGAGGGAAGGCTGGTGGTTTGGTCCAGGAGACTGTAAGTCATTGTGGCCGGCCCTCATGAGCTCTGGGTGGCAACGATGCTTGAGCCCGAGACATTCATCAACCTGCCCGAGCGGCCCGCCGTACTGGAGCCACATCGGCCGCTCGCTCTTTCGGACCCACCCACCCACTAACCCCCCCATAAGAAACTTTTCTAGTCTTCCACTCACTTTTCCAGCTACATTTTTAAAGTCTCTTACTTTCATTTCCTTACTTTCCAGGAAAATGACAAGGAAAAGGAATGTATTGCAGTTATACTTCACTTTTTCTTCCCTTTCCTTTTAATTTTCATTTTTTCTACTTCCTGTTCCTTTATCTTTTCTTGTCTTTGACGTTCCTATTCTTATCCTTCTTTTCATTTCCTTTTTCTTTCATGCCCTTTTTTTCTTGTATCTTTTCTTTCACTATGACTCTTTCTGCTCATCCTTTCCATCTTCCTTTACTTTTCCTTTCCATTTCCTTCCCTTTCTTTTCTATGGAAGCTTGTTTCCACCACTGAATTAAAAATAAAAATAGGTAATCACGACTTTTTTCCTCAGAATTGCGTGATATAAACTCGCAATTGCTAG
This sequence comes from Opsariichthys bidens, assembly GCA_037194245.1. Lineage (NCBI taxonomy): Eukaryota > Metazoa > Chordata > Actinopteri > Cypriniformes > Xenocyprididae > Opsariichthys > Opsariichthys bidens. The sequence goes on along the minus strand of CM074301.1, from coordinate 12,789,345 downwards.
TTATAAAGCTTGCAATTGAGAATGCATATCTCACAATTCGGAGAAAAGAAGTCAGAATTGCAAGTTAATTTGAGAGTTTATATCATGGAAAAAGTCAGAATTGTGAGATAAAAAGTTGCAATTCTCATTTATCGTTAAATTGTCTTTAACATCAACACTTTCTGTATCTTCATCCATTTCTACCTTCTTTTTTATCTATTTTATTAATTATTTTATTTTATATTATTTTATTTTATTTCACCACTACACTTTCTGGGTTTTCAACCTCTTATATCTTCTTTTCTTTTTCTTTTCATTTGTTTTCATTATTTTTCTTTCACCTCAACACTTTCTGGACCTCCATCTTTTAATATCTTTATTTTTTCCCCTTTTTATTTACATTTCTCATTTATTTTCTTATTCATTTTCTTTATTTTCACCACCTCTACACTGGATCTTCATCCTTTTCTGTCTTCTTTTTTATTTCAAATTTATTTTCCTATTCTTTTTACTCTTTTATTTTCACCTCTACACTTTCTGGATACACTTTATACTTTCCTTCATCCTCTTTCTTTTTATTTTCATTTCCGTTTCCTATTCATTCTCTTTTCTCTTCTTTTCTGTCCTTTTACCTCTGCATTTCCTTGATCTTCATCCTTTTCTAAGTCTCCTCTTTATGTCTCTTTGCTCACACCATCTGTCTCTCTCTCTCTCTCTGTCTTTTTCACTCTCACTCACACGCGCCGTCAGAGGCCCCGCAGGAGACAGACTCGGGTCAGTGAAAATAATCAGCTTGCTGACGCCTGGGTCGGTTACTCACATACTCACACAGCCCCAAATATGTACGATGGAGAACAGGGATCCCACAGGAAGTTGGCGACACAGTTCTCCAACCACGCTCTGAGCTGCGGCAGTCCACACGCACCATTGGTGGATTCATTTATAGCTCATTCCTGGTATAAAAAACATCTATTTCCATGCATGAATATTTAGAGAGAGACTTTGGATGTATACGGTAAGTAAGTAAGACTCTATATGGCTAACTGTGTGTGTGTGTGTGTGTGTGTATGCGCACAGATGCTGTTTCTTCGTACATTCCAGCCCACTCATTTTCCCAGGGTTTGAGTCAATCTGAGTAAGTGCTCTTATCGAAGAGCCAGACGCATACAAACTCTCTCACACCATTGCATACACACACACACACACACACAGAGAGAGAGAGAATCCCAATTCTGTAATTCTGACTCAACTTCCAATTAATATATCTGACATGCTTTTGAATTCGGCATGTTCTGAGTGTCCACTGCTCTTCAGACGTCATCAGCCAAGTGTGTAAGGACTAGCATAACCTTCTCCTTGAAAAGTTTATCTAACGTCAGCACAATTCTTTCTCAACCTTTCCAGCTCTCCCCGCCGTTGACGCATTGCCCAGTTCTTGGTCAATTCGGAGTCTCTAGTGTGTTTATAGATGTGTTGAAACATCCGAGCGCTCTCATTCCCTGTTGTCTTGTTTGAAAAAGAACATTTGTTTTTGTTTTTTCTCTGTCTCTCGCTCTTTCACCCTGATCTGCCCCTGAGGTTCGCCTTGTTTCGTCTGGAGCAGAAGAGTTAGCAGAATTTGGATCTACACAAGCCTGTGAGGTTAAAAAACCAACTATGCTGTTCATGCGCTGATGAACGATTTACATATAGAAGTGGGTGTTGAAAGTCCTAGGATTTCAGACAATTTGACTGGTCACACTTTAAGGGTGTACAAATATTTTTCTATACATAAGTAGGGAGTACATTTTTGTATACAATAAATCAGAAATATGAAAATTGAATATGAATATAAAGCATCCCTTACAGAAAATCTGAAGATTTCAAAGTGCAATGATGACATTAGATGGTTATACATTGAATGATTACCATATTCATTTAATATGGTATTGTTTGTGAATCATGATGCTTCTAGGATTTTTTTTAGCCTAAACATTCATAAAATAGACTAATTACAGTAGCGCATGTGACATAAACAATGCTTCACAGGACCTTGGAAATGTAGTGTGGTGGTATCATGGTCCTTCAGGGTGTATTGGAGGGGTGAGGTGTCTAAGTCGCAACATTTTGTTACTGGGGTACCTCAGGGCTCAGTACTTGGACCACTTCTCTTCTCCATCTACGGGTCATCACTGGTATCCGTCATTCAGAAACTTGGTTTATCCTATCACTGCTATGCTGATGACACACATCTATCTCTCATTCAAAAAAGTTTTTGTAAATAGGCCTATAATATGCTCTTGCACATGTTAATACCATATTACATGAATACTGTAATTGTTGAGTCACATAGTATATAGTACCATTATAGTACTTTATTGTACGGACCTATAATCAGCACACTTTATGAATGCTTGCACTAAATATGAATTAAGTACAACTGTAATACCATGATACTTTTGTGTTACTTGTGTGATTTCTGCTGCTTTGTGATACAGAGATCTCCCTCAGACGCCCTGTGAAAATGTTTCTTGGCTCCTGATTTTTGATTCCGCCTCCGCATCAGCGCCGTCCACAAACCCTCTCTCTGGGGATCTCCATCATCCAAACTTTCCCCAGCGGCCGCGGCATCAGTGGTGAGGAGGGGGCGGGGATGTAACGCTCCTCTGAGCTGGGGGCGAGCTCGTTCAGTGTCCCGCAGATTGACGAGCCCTCAGATGCCGATTTACTGTATATGTCAGCCACAGTGGAGCCACGGCACATCTGGAGTCTACTAGAGCGAGAGGGTGAGTGAGAGAAGGAGATTTAAGGTGGAAGTGAGGGGGAGGGGGGTGGCTTTGGCTAAAACAAGTGTAGCACACCACAGTCGATGAAAGGAGCTCCCCAAACCTCTCTTTCCATTTCCATTCCTCCCTCGTTCCTGACAGCTCTTCTGAGGAGTTTGCTGAAACGAGATCGTGTGGAAGGATACTGCTCGTCTACAATCTGCTTCCCTTGATAAAAATCTCACCTTTTAAAGTCCAAAGCGTATTCCTTCAGCCGGCGCAGCAAACGCGTCAGGCGTCCAGACATGCCTGACATAAAAGCAAAAAGCCTTGGTCATGATGGAATAGTCTGGAAGCAATGGTGACAGATTCGAGTGTCAGAAAAATGTTATGATGTGATTCCTATGTGATATGATACCGTATGGAAAATATGAGCAGAGCAATGATTCACAACTTTAAAAAGATGTTATATCACACTTTCAGATAGGGTTAACATCTATCTATCTATCCATCCATCCACACATATGAAAATAATGTAATAAATAACATTAATTCAAGTAAATTGTGACACTTTTTACATTGACAGGACCTTGAAAACGTTGTGCAATTGACCTGAATTCATGCTATTTAATTAATTATTCATTTCTTTTTGTTTATGCTGATTCATTTTGATTAGGTTTGTGATTCATAAACTTTCAGTAACTTTTGGAAATTCCTTTTTAAAAAAAAAAAAAAAAAAAAGCTGTGTTTCTTTAACACATAATTTAACACACCAGCCCCGAACCTCCACTTATCCCCTTTTATGTAATTATTTGCGCAGTCTTTCACATACTGTGCAATTTGTTAAGTACATTTTTCACATAAAGATGGTTTAAATAAAGCAACTTAAATGACCAGTGGGCATGCATCTCTGTATAGAAATTCCTATAGAAGCCTATGTAAAGACTGAGATAATAAGGGGTTTTGCCCACTGGTCACTAAAGCTGCCAGGTGCATTTCAAAGTAAACGCCCAGAAATGGATTAAACGTGACACTTTATCCAACAAGTTGTCTAAGTCTCTTTCTAAATTCTCCTTTGGGTTGCTCACTGGGGCTTAAAGACATTAAGGCACAATTTTCAAATCAACACGGATTGTTAAAAACGCTATACAAATAAAAATGACTCGACCTAAAGTTGCGTAATTGTACAACAGCTGTTTTTAAAGCATTTATAGTCACTCAAACAGCACATATGGAAAAAAAGTGGTGGTGAAATTGGCAACTTTAATTTCCCGCATGCTTGAATGAGACTGATGACTAATGAAGTTTTGATTGAATTTTTTCTGCATTCATTTTCTTAAAATTAAAGGGTTCAGTTAGAACACAAAAAGCTTTTACAGATTTTTTTTTTTTTTTTAAGTTATATAACTTTTTATTCTATTATCCTCCTTTTAAGGACTTGAAATCCAATATGCTGATCTGAAGAGAAACATGGAGAACTTTCTAAAATAATTCTTTGCTGAATTTGAAGAATGTTAATTTTGAAACACACCAGCTATTAAATCTATAGCATTTAATTAAATAATACACAAATGTATTGATGCATTCACAATTTATGAAGTAACTTTAAAAGTTAAGTCACAAAAGGAAGGTTAAAGGAAATCCTGAAATCTCCACGCACTGAGAAGCGCCGGAGGCTTCTAATGGTTATTTCTAAAAACTGCCGTTGAGTTGAGTGTGTGAGCGAGCGAGCGAGCGAGCGAGAGGTCTAAAGTGTCAAGGAATTCATTGTCTGTTCTCCACCTGCTATTATTCTGCACCCAATCAACCTGCTAGCCAGGCTGGAGCCGCTGGCCATCTGGAAACGTTGCTGTGTTTATAAACTTGGCAGGGCCGCGCACTGTGGGGCTTGACCTCCCACACAAATCTGGAAACAATTAGAGCAAGACAGACCGACCGATTGCTGCGAATGGAGCCGAGAATACATCTCGCTGACTGCGGCGGGGACATTAGTGCCTTGTTAAGAAATCACAGACTTACACGTACAGCCATAAATGTGCACGTACATGAATGCAATCTCATCTGTAGTTATGTCCCATGTGTGTATGTTTATATATATATATATATATATATTGCACACTAAAGTCACACTTGTGTGTATGTTTGAGTTACAAATGTCAAACCAAGTATATATATATATATATATTATAATTAGGAAACAAAAGATACACTTTTCATAGTTCATAGTTAATGTTGAAAGGACACTTCAGGAGAATTGACGAAAAATCACCAGTTGATTTAAAGTCAATGAGCATAAATTGTAGCACTTTGTTTTGATGTGTGACTTTGTCCAAATGCTTTCCAAGGCCCCTGCGTTTCGTACGACGTGAATCTCTCGTATGCTCTCTCAGCTGGATTGTTTCCAGTATTGGCAGGGCCGTTTGCAGACTCAGTAACTTCCCACTTTCTGATATCATGCCAAACAGGAAGTGCACAGACACACCATTCAGAAAACCTCATCATTCTTCCCGGCGACTGCTCCCGTGGGCCGCGTCTTTCTCTAGCGTCTCGTAATCGGTTGTAAATAAGAATTTGTTCCAAAATAGGGCAAAGAAATATAACGTTTTAAAAATAGGGTTTAGCTGATGGGAGTAGTTTATGGATCGAACTAGGGCTGGCTATCAAAGATTCACAATGCATTTTCATTGAGTTTGATGTTTTGAATATTAAAGGGATAGGTCACCCAAAAATAAAACTTACTCCATGACTCCATACTCACCCTCAAGCCATCCTAGGTGTATGACTTTCTTCTTTCAGATGAACAATTGGAGTTATATGAAATAATGTCCTGTCTCTTTCAAGCTTTATAATGGCAGTGAACAGAGCCCAAAAAAGTGCAATCATCCATCATAAAAGACATCCACACACCCCGGGGCGGTTAATAAGGTCCTTCTGAAGCGATGCGATGCGTTTATGTAAGAAAATATCCATTTTTAAAGGGTTAATTCACCCAAAAATGAAAATTGTGTCGCTAATTCCTCACCCTCATGTCGTTCTACTACCTGTAAGACCTTCGTTCATCTTCAGAACACAAATGAAGATATTTTTGATGAAATCCGATGGTTCAGTGAACAGTTCATGTGACTACAGTGGTTCAACATTAATATTATAAAGCGATGAGAATACTTCTTTTGCAACAATATCTAGTGATGACCGATTTCAAAACGCTGATTCATGAAGCTTTACGAATCTTTTGTTACGAATAAGTGGTTGGACTGCCAAAGTCACGTGAACTTTTGAAATTTCGAATCACTTATGACGTAACGAAGCCTCGTTTACTGAAATCACCTGACTTTGGATATCCGAACCACTGATTCGAGCCAAACGATTCGTAAAGCTTCATAAAGCAGTGTTTTGAAATCGGCCATCAGTAGATATTGTTGAAAATTTATTTCGTTTTTTTATATATTTTTATATGCATATTTAAGATTTTCACTGTGACATGCTTCTTGCATTAAACATTGTGAATCTACTTGGCGCTTCTGGCAAAATCACCCAGACCTAAATCAGACCTGGTTGCAACAAAACCCTTTAAGCTAAGAAAACATTTATCATTGTAAATATGAATGAATTCTCAGCAACAGGTTTCTTAACTGAAGGCGTTTGTTGTGACCGGCTGCAGGCCTTTTGCATGCAGGATTAGGTTATGGTTTAGTTTATGTGTTTTTCTTTTTAGTTTTCCAGAAAATATTTGTTAAAAACAATTAAGAAAAGGCTGCACACTAAATCTTCACTCATTGTCTCAATACATGTGATTAGGCGCCAATATCACCGTGATCTGATTCTGACTGCAGAACCCAAAGATAAATAAGTAATAGGAAACACTTTGTCTTTTGTTCAGACAATACTGTTACTATAAAGGTCACTATGACCGTCATCAGACTCCAGATCGAAAAAACATGAAACAAACAAACACATCGAAAATCCTGATGATCTTGTTTCATCATCTTTGTGTGTGTGTGTGTGTTTCATGTGGTGACAGGCAGAGTCCGGCCCCGTCTATCCAGGGCGCCGGGGGTTAACGTGTGTGAGAAATGGCAGAGGAAGTGTGACAGCCGTGTCCATTCCTGCTTCCTCCCAGCAGCCCTGATGGAATGTGATCTGGAGTCTTCCACTAAAACTCAAATGTTGCCAAGTCATACTGTTGTCTGGAAAGCTATTGATCGTAGATTTCTTTCTTCCACTCGCATTTATCTGTGTCCTCTCCGAGTGGCTCCATTTGTCATATTTGTGGTTTTTGCAAAGGAACCATCACTATTATTATTGCTTATATTTAGGATTTAGTGATGGGAACAACCCTGTATTAAACCCTGAAATGTTTTGGACAGACATTAATGATTGCTCAAATCATGTGTCTTCTTGTTTTTGCTTTTCAAAGTAATTTGATTTACTATTTTTGATGGCATTAAGAAAAAAACAGGTGAGAAAATTCTCTTACATTGAAAGAGAGATCTGAACCATATCTAAAGACCATTTTTATTGTATAATTTTATATATTTACATACAATTTAACACATACATATATGTCAACATGTATATAAACATATATATATATATATATATATACATACATACATATACACACACATTTTTGTGTCATTTTTTTGCATTCAGCAGGTATATTCCCTTACAGGTGCACCACATCAATACACCAGGTGGTGGCAACAAGACACAATATCTCACACGCCTATTTCTTTAGTACATAGGAACACACACACACACACACCGTCTGGTACAAATCTGGCATAACATTATAATCATGTTTAAATTCAGCTGGTTAGGAAATATAAGCATTATATTCTTGTTTCACAACTAAAGATCTGTGTTTAACAAGCAGTTTGCGGCATTTAATGGCATGAGCGTTTATCTTTGTGACTCTTAAAGGGACAATTCACCCAAAAAAGAAAGTTCTGTCATCATTTACTCATCCTCATGTCGCTGCAACACAGTAAGACTTTCATTCATCTTCGGAACACAAATGAAATCTGAGAGCTTTCTGTTCCTCCATTGACAGCTACATGACTACCACTTTCAAAGGTAGTAAAGACCTCATTAAAGTAAACCATATGATTCCAGTGGTTTAACTACAAGTTAATGAATTGACGCGAGTGCTTAGTTTGCGCGACTCTCCCAAAATTTACACTTTATTTACAGGTTTGGAACGACCATCAGTAATTAATGACAGAATTCTCATTTTTGGGGTGAACTAACTCTTTAGGAGATCCAACCTAACTGACCCTTCGCAAACAGTTTGATTGACAGGCGATCTGACCAATCATAGCCCAGAATCCACCATTTTGTCCAACAAAGCGGTCAGGGGAGTTAGTAGATTAACGTTGGTGAACTTGAGAAATTGTGTGTGCTCACGTCTTTCTGCGCTTGAAGCAACATTCCTTCTGATGTTCATTCATGTTTATCTGATGCTATAAATGAACTAGTATGAAGGGATGATCGCTTCACGACACATTAAAGACACACTAGACGCTATTTATTGATTAAACTTCTTTAAAACAATGACAATATTTTAAATATGAAACTGTTTCATACGTCTGTCGACGTGTTGTCAGTGTCCTCTTAGCTCCGGGATGTATTTTTCACTGCATGAGGACATGATGTGTGGCGTGAGAGCGCATGGTTTGTCGGACATAGCAACAGTAACTAAAGGGGGCGGGTCTTTGCGAACGGTCAATTGCAAAGTTTTCAGAAATATCAAGTTAATTGCACAAATCAACTGACACCACGAAATAACCAAGCTAAGGACATAAAATGATTAAATGTGGCCTAACTTCAGAATCAATTGCCATATTGATTTAAAGATTTGGAAACTGTTAAATTTGGCAATAACATGACAAATCTTACCACTAAAGCAATTAGAATCTTAACTTCCATCTTTGTCCATCAGCAGGTACTATGTAAACAAAAGTCAGCTCCCAAAGTCTATCAAGATGGTTGGTTTCAGATGTCGCTCAGATGTTAAGGACAGGAATGTTTTTGATTTCTCTTGGTTCAGTTATTTCTCAGTAGATGCTCACAGATAGAATCTCATCCCGGGGCTATAAGGAACATCTCTAGAAGCTGAGGAATGCACACAGCTTCTTACATTCAAGTGTAAGGTGACTACCTGGGGTGTGTTTGCGCTCGCAAGTGCTCCGTCTCTGTCTCTCCTGTCTTTTTCATCTTTCTCACGTCATGTGTTGTGTAAGGGAGTGTTTGTGGAGAGTTTGAAAGAGCAGGTGGTTTGGATTGTCTGGACAGGTGTTATCTCCTGTCTGTAATGCCATGCGCCGGGACGACTGAGTTATCTGAGGCGTTTGAACCACAGCTGGTCACCGGTCAACCCAGAGTTGTGGTGTAGAAAGCATAGACACATGTGTTGTAATGTGAATGACCTTTAGGATGAATAGGATGTCATTTAACAAAATAATTAAAAAAAATGTCCCAGCTTAAAATGCAGTGACAACTAGATATTTCTGTGTTGATTCCCCCCAAAAAATGTAAACAAATGTTATTCAATATTATAATGATTTTTGATAATATGTACAATTAATTTTTATATTTTAGATGGATATATTTATAATTTTGTAATATAACTCAAGATAATTTAATATGTATGTTTAATGTTAATATTTTAATGTATATTACACTTTTAAAAGCACTTATATATAGTTTATTATCATATAATGAATGAATAATAATTATTATCAATTTTATTTACTCATTATATATGGATATAAAAGTGCATAACAAAATAATTAATAAATATTAATATTTAATTATATTAAATATCTTTCATAAACTATTCATATATTTATTTAAAGAAATAATAAATATATTATTTAAGTATGTTATTAATTTATAAATAATACTAATGTTTAGTGATTATTAAATATATTTTCATAAATTAATATATATATATGTATATAACAAAAATAACAAATAAGTTCAATTATTTTATTAAATATTTTTCATAAGTTATTTCACACACACATTCTATATATATATATATATATATATAAATATAAAATGAGAATTTCTTCAGAAATTTTGTTATGTGCTTTTGTCATTTTCATTGGTTATTTTAATATTTCTTTAATTTACTTTTCAGTCGTCATTTTAGTACTTCAATTACAACTAATTTCCATTTAAGTTCTTTAAGTTTTTCATCTAATACATTTTATTCCAGCTGTATTTCAGTTAAATAGTTTTAGTTTTTCTTAACAGTAACAACACTTTATTATGGCCTGGTTGGAAATAGTTTCTTTAATATCTTCCTATAGTCATAAACAAGTTTTTGGTCACACGAACGTAAACGAATCTAACAAAGTAAATTAGACTGACTTTTATCAGTGTTAGACGACAACCTTGACATGCATGCCTTAGTGTTTGACATCCTCCTTCCCATCACCCTCTCATTCATTCCCTCCTCCTCTCAAACACTCTCTCTCTCTCTCTCTCTCTCAGCTATCTAACAGGTGCATGTCTTCATGTGTCGTGAATCTCAGCCCAGAACAGAGAAGCGTTTTGTAGCCTACAGGCCTGAACAGCCCGATCGCTGTGTCCCGGCCTTGGAGCTATGGCACTGCCCCAGTGGCTTGTGGGAGTGTTTTTTTTGGCCAGGAGAGAAAGATATGACTGTCATCAGCGTGTTTTAACTTGCGGTGGGCATGGTGCTCTGCTCTGAGGAATGCAGGGGCTTGTGTGTGTGTGTCCTGACTCTTATCCTGGCCTCGCCTTGCTCTGTCATTAGAGACGAGCTCTAACGCTGAGGTGTGAGAGAAACACATGGCAGATAGTTTGAAGAGACACTTGAGCTGCAGCCAGTCGGCTTTAAACGCCCCAGATTTGCTGCAAGGGTGTGGCTTTAATATGTAGCTGTAGCATTTCTAACTGTTTCTAATTATTACTCGTTTGTATATTATCCATCTGTATTCCATTCGGTGCATCCAAAAAGTGTTTAGTCATCTAAGACGCAGATGAAAACGTCTTAATGTCATTGCATCAGATAACAAAACCAAAAGGTGTTTTAAATTATGAAGCAATAGATGTAGTGAAAACAAAAAGTACTTTGACACTTGTTGGTTGTGAAATATGTATATAGATAAACTAGAACTGTGTGAAAAAAATCCACCACGGTTAAGTTACATTGATGCACTTTTTATGTTATATTTTATGTGTTTATGACATTTCTTTGTAATGATTTTCTATGAGAGAGAAAATACTTAACATGCCATGTCATTTCTCCACAGTTGATTTATGATTAAAAAAAAAAAAAAGTGGGAAATTGTTCTTAAATGCACACTAAAGTGCTTTGGAACGTGTAGCATTATTCAATGTGTTCATGTCATTTCCACTGAAGCAGGAAGAAAGGGCGGGACATATCGAACAGCTCCGCCCCTTTTTAAAAAATAACCAATAGCGCTTCGTTTATACCACAACTTGTCCAGAGCCGGTAAACTCAGTAAAACCTCAGTTTGCTCCTAATCTCTAACCGTTTCTCCTCCTAATCTTTTTTTTCTCCATTTTGTTGGAGTTTTGGTTCCTTGCCGCTGTGTCCTTTGGTTTGCTTGGTTGGGGACACTTGCTTGATATTCAGCAGTGTTTTTGATATGCCTGCATTGGCGCCGTTGTATGCGAACTGAGCTGAGCCGGACGATTACGTCACTGTTTTCTCCAGTGCTGATATACCTAAATTAACTAGACTAATTAAGTTGGCTTGAAAGAGCCAACTTACTGATATTGTACTTAAGCTTATTATTGGTGCTTGCCTAAGGCAAGCATCAATCTTACTATTGTGCCGGACAAAACTTCGGCGCGTAACTCGTCCCGCACCGTTTGTCCTAGACCCATGAATGAGGTGTCAAATCGACCGGCTCATTGAGGAGAGGTGTGCTATGACTTTTATAAGCGATCGGACCGACAACGTTCGTACAGCGGACGAAAAAGCGGCGAAAAAACTCCCATAGACTTTGCATTGAAAAATTCAAATTCACGAACATTCCGTGAATCTCAACTGTCACTTTCTCACTCACAGACACACACGCAGGGCCTGAGGAACCCTTTCTCTCTCACTGCCTCTCACTCATTTGACATCTGATCAAGTAGCCAATCAGCAATGACCTAAAATCTTCATCATAGCCACACCATAGCAACCACTTAGAGCACCCTAGCAACCACCTCAAAGACTTCCATTAAAAAATAGATGAGATGGATTTAAATGAATCAGAACATCATAGAGACGCATGAATATGGCTCTTTTGATTTGGGCACACATGCAGTCTATTAGTTTAAGCTTGTTAACTGCGAAGCCACTCCCTAGCAACCAAACAAAGTACCCTAGCAACTGTTTAGCAAGACATATATCTCTGGATCAGAACATCGTACAGACATGGTTGATGGGTATTTTGACTCATGCTAGCAAACTGGAACTCCAACATGCTAAACTTGCTAGCAGTGAATAGCTACATGCTAATACTCAATAGCTAAGTGCTAAAGTGGGCTGATATCAAGCTAAGAACTCTATAAAAACTCCATAGTAACTATCTGTGACAACTACCAACCACCTAGCAACACAATAGCAACAACCCAGGTTACCATAGCAACCGCCTAACAACCATCCAGAACACCCTAGCAACCATCTAGCAACACCGTGGTGACCACCCAAAGTACCTTAGCAACTGCCTAGCAACACCCTAGCAACTACCCCAGTTACCATAGCAACCGCCTAGCAACCACCTAGGTCACCCTAGCAACCGCCTAGCAACATCTTAGCGACCACCCCAAGCACCTTAGCAACTGCCTAGCAACACCCTAGCAACCACCCTGGTTACCATAGCAACCGCCTAGCAACCACCTAAAAGCACCCTAGCAACCGCCTAACAACATCTTAGCAACCACCCTAGGTACCTTAGCAACTGCCTAGCAACACCCTAGCAACCACCCTGGTTACCATAGCAACCACCTAGGAACCACCCAGAAGCAACACTGTGGTGACCACCCAAAGTACCTCAGCAACTGCCTAGCAACACCCTAACAACCACCCTTGTTACCATAGCAACTGCCTAGCAACCACCTAGGAACCACACAGAACACCTTAGCAACCGCCTAGCAACATCTTAGCAACCACCTCAAGTACCTTAGCAACTGCCTAGCAACACCCTGGCAACCACCCCGGTTACCATAGCAACCGCCTAGCAACCACCTAAAACACCTTAGCAACCGCCTAGCAACATCTTAGCAACCACCCCAAGTACCTTAGCAACTGCCTAGCAACCGCCTAGCAACCACCCAGGTTACCATAGCAACCGCCTAGCAACCACCTAGCAACCACCCAGAACACCTTAGCAACCGCCTAGCAACCACCCAGAACACCTTAGCAACCGCCTAGCAACATCTTAGCAACCACCCCTATTACCTTAGCAACTGCCTAGCAACCGTCTAGCAACCACGCAGAACACCTTGCAAACTGCCTACAAACACCCTAGCAACCGAGTGACGAATTTTGCCACTGCAAGCACCAATCACATTTCCTTCAGGAAATGTACGTTCTAGTTATTATTATTCTTCTTAGCCAAATTTCTAAACGCTACTCCTCCTAGACCATCTAAGCTACAACCACCAAACTCGGACCAGACCTTCAGACTATTCTGACTCGGGTTGCTATATCTTTTCAGACTGGTCTGACTTACGGTTTTCCTAAAAATCCTGATCAAACCTCGGCAAAATCCCATTGACTTCTATTGACGGAATGTTCAGATGAGCCAAGACTGTTCAAACTCCAACTGTCAAAATTCAAATTTAAACTGCCAATTAGACTCAATGAAGCTGCCATTCTATGTACTATTTCTAATCCATTTAAACTCATTCAAACTCAAAATCTTTCTATCATCTGACTATTTCTTTCTTTCTATCTATCATCTGACTATTCTATCTTTCTATCTATCATCTGACTATTCTATCTTTCTATCATCTGACTATTTCTATCTTTCTATCTATCATCTGACTATTCTATCTTTCTATCATCTGACTATTTCTATCTTTCTATCTATCATCTGACTATTTCTATCTATCTATCTATCTATCTATCTATCTATCTATCTATCTATCTATCTATCTATCTATCTATCTATCTATCTATCTATCTATCATTTGACCACATCTATCTATCTATCTATCTATCTATCTATCTATCTATCTATCTATCTATCTATCTATCTATCTATCTATCATTTGACCACATCTATCTATCTATCTATCTATCTATCTATCTATCTATCTATCTATCTATCTATCGACCACATCTATCTATCTATCTATCTATCTATCTATCTATCTATCTATCTATCTATCTATCTATCTATCTATCTATCTATCTATCTATCATTTGACCACATCTATCTATCTATCTATCTATCTATCTATCTATCTATCTATCTATCTATCTATCTATCTATCTATCTATCTATCTATCTATCTATCTATCTATCTATGTATCTATCATTTGAGCACATCTATCTATCTATCTATCTATCTATCTATCTATCTATCTATCTATCTATCTATCTATCTATCTATCTATCTATCTAT
>CM074301.1:12765000-12772500 GCA_037194245.1 Opsariichthys bidens | reverse complement strand
GCAACAACCCCCGATTACCCTAGCAACCGCATAGCAACACCGTAGCAACAACCCCCGATTACCCTAGCAACCGCATAGCAACACCCTAGCAACCATTCATATTACCGTAGCAACCGCATAGCTATCTATCTATCTTTCTCTTTGTCTGTCTATCAATCTGTCTTACTATTTCTATCTATCTATCTATCTATCTATCTGAGCATTTCTATCTATCTATCTATCTATCTATCTATCTATCTGAGCATTTCTATCTATCTATCTATCTATCTATCTATCTATCTATCTATCTATCTATCTATCTATCTATCTTCTAAAGTAAAACTTGAACTATTTCAAACTTCAAGCTTTTCAAACTGTTTCAAATTTTTCTAGCTAGGCTTTTTCAAGCCAACTTAAAGTTTGTCTCGACGAACTTTTCTATCTAGTAACTATTGATCTTTGCAACAGAATGAATCAATACAAATATATAGAATAAGCTGCACAATGACCATTTTCTTTGGGAGCTGCTGTGCAGCCAAAAATTATTCCCCAATTATTAATGCAAAGCTGCTTTGCCACAATTTGTATTGTAAGTAAAGGTGACTTGACTTGACTTGACTTAATCTCCTCTATATCTCTTTAAAATATAACATTCTGTGCAGAATTTAAATGAGTCCGATACCTTTCGTGGTCTGAGGCGACTTGCGGTTCACCATGTAGAAACTAGTAGAACAAGTGAACAAGTGACCGGTTTCAGCCCCAGATTCAGTGTTTGTTTAAAGTGAAGGAGGGGGCGGGACTTCAGATTCTAGAGAGCATTTGATTGGACAGAAGATTTGAGAAGCTGAAGTGTGATGTCATGAAAATCTGTGATCCATTTTAGCGGAAGTGAGAGACTGTAAGTTTTGAATGCTTATATCTCCTAAATGCGAATTTGTGCTTTTGCGATTAATGCTTAATCACAACCTAACATATTCATACTAAAAGCTACAAAAACCCACATTTTGATTTTAGGGGGGCTTTAAATGCACCCTAAAGTGCCTTGAAACTCGCAACATTATTCAATGTGTTGACGTAATTTCCACTAAAACAGGCCGGGACAAATCGAACAGCTCCTCCCCTTTTTTAAATAGCCAATAACGTTTGAGTCTAAATGAAGTGACCACAGCTTCAGCATCTATTTATAATGTAGGGGGCGGGGCGTTTCGATTGAAGAGAGCATTTGATTGGACAGAAAATCGAATGAGAAGCTGGAGTGCAGCGTGATGTCATCAAAATCGTTGATCCATATTGGCGGAAATTAGAGACTAAGTTTTGAATGCTTACATCTTATAAATGCCAATTTTGTCGTTGGTTTAACAGGTTAAGCTAACATATTCATACTAAAAGCCAAAAAAGATTTTTTTGGCTTTTTGATGTTTCTTTATCATTTTCTTCTTCACAGTCATTTATTATTGTAGTATAAATTTTGACTCTCTCTCTCTCTATCTCTATGTGTGTATAATGTTTATAAAAGTCTAGGTTTACCAAGTCCTTTCACGCCGGAGCTTTTGAATGATTTGAAGAGTAGGGGGTCTTAGAAAGTGATGATTATCTCCGTGAAAATGGCCGGCTTGAATGTTAAAACGTCTCCCCTACAGGTATCACAATTGCTGCACCCTTTCTTGCACAATTTAAAATAGTACATTGAGTCTAGTCCCGGTCACCTCATTGAGCGATGTTCATCTGTCAGACTCATGATGGCTTGTTCAGCACAGATTAATATAGTTGTGTCTTAGTCAGCGCGCTTCACACCCAAGGCTCTGTAAGAGTTTGTATAGCTTAACGGTAAAGGTTCCTAAAGTTAATTGTTACTGACAAGGACAGTCCCTCAAGGTAAAATGCCTCATTCGTGGGAACAATGGTCAGGAAAAGCCTTCGGTGTGTTTAGTTTGACCTATTGACAAAAATGTCTCACTCAGGCAAAACACAATAGATAAAACGTCATGTTTTCTTCCACATTAGCTTGAAAAATGCCATATATTTTATTTGCTTGTATCTTGTTTATCTGTACCTTAAAGTGAGGTGTTAGCTGGAGAATTAATGTGCTTTAAACTCTGTTTAAAGGTCTGTATTGATTTACAAATGTGTTAGACATGTGTGTTTGTTTGTCATCTGTACGGTCCTGTTGGATACAGAAAAAAACTTGCATCTGGATTTTCAATGTAATTTTCTGCAAAACTGCTACCAGAATATCTATAAAAAAAAAGTAAAAATTCATGTAAAATTCTGAAGTCAGCCAAAAAAAAAAAAAGCCAAATGTCTATAAACATGAATTTTTTTCAGAACATAGCAGGGTTATCATCGTTAACTAAACCTAAAGCTATAAAACCATAAAGTACTTGAAATAAAATAAACATTAACTGAAATAAAATAAAATTGATTTAAGCTGAAGTAATAAATTAACTAAAACTAAATCCAAGATGGTACAAGTTAATATACTCATATTCACTGTAGCATATGGGGGGGGGGGGGGGGGGGGGGAATAACTAAATACCTAAAAAAAAAATGTGTATGTTATAAGCTATGGAAGCTTGTTTCTGCCTCTGAATAAAACATAAAAAAGGTCATTGTGACTTTATCTCATAATTCTGACTTTTTTTTCTCGCAATTGTGAGAAAAAAAGTCAGAATTATGAGATAAAGTCACAATTGTGTGTTATAATGTAACAAACTCGCAATTCTGACTTTATAACTCGCGATCAAATCTTAATTCTTTTCTTACAATTGCGAGTTATGAAGTCCAATTCTGAGTGAAAAAAAGTTTATATCTCGAAATTCTGACATTATAACTCACAATTGTGACTTTATATAAAATGAGTCAGAATTGTGAGATAAAAAGCTGCAATTATCGTTTTCTTATTCCGTGGGGGAAACAAGCTTCCATTATGCAAGGTAGCTCACTTTGAAATGTCAGCATATATTTTGCAGTATTAAAATCCTGAAAAGAGTAAACAGGCATTTCCTGCCACCGCAAGTTAAACCTTAAGCCATAATTCCTGTGTCTCCAAATGGAGGATGAATCGGATAAACAAAGCTTTTGTGATTTCAATTTTGGCCGTACATGTTATAACTCCCGTTACAGAGCGTTTGATACACACCCTGTGCTCAGATCCCTCAGAAGAGATGCCGGAGCATTACTGTAGAGCGGTGATTCATTGCACGCTTGTGGCATCATGCTCTCTTACAATGGGAAATTCCACTGGCACAAGTTATTCACGCGCTTACTCAACAATTCACCTGATCTTATTATTACTGCGTAGGAGAGAGACTTAAGTCAGGTTTTAGGGGGATATAAGATGCTTCTGTTCCCATACGGCACTGAGGTTTAGCTTTAGGCACCGTGCACTCTAGGTGTTTCAACCCTGTATGCTGTTATGTTTTGTGGAAAGCATTTTTACACAAGCTGTGTCCCAATTCAGAGGCTGCGTCCTTTGAAGGACACGGACTTCAAAGCCCACGCCTCTGAAGTTTGCGAAGGTCAAAGCGGACGTTGTTAAATGGGACGGTCTAGCCTATGGAGGACTCTTGTCACCTACTGTGACAGCTGTCGTTGACGAGTAGATGTAATGTGTTTGAAAGTTGTATTAAAGTGTCTGCTTGTCTAAATGTTCACCTTGGTCCATTTGTATACATGATAAAGAGTATGAACTATCAATAAAATCTCATCTTAGTAAGATATGGGTTTTTTTTGGACATTTGTATCTTTAGATATTTTCGAGTAAGTTGAAACACGATACTAGTGTAATCTGGCATGTTCTCGCAAAAAAAATCCAGTCGCCATCAGCAATGAAACTTGGGATAGGCTAGGATCCACTCGTTCTATCCTTCATCACCCGGGAAACAAAGGATGCATTTGTAGGCCGCATACGATGGAACTTTTGAATTTGGACAAGCTTCGTCGCGCTGCTGTGACGGCCTTCAAAGACAGCCTCTCAATTGGGGCGCAGTCTCGTGTCTATTAAGTTCCGAAATGGACATAAAAAATAAAATAAATAAAAGCACAATTGCAATATGACTCCTGTGCTATTTTTCAAGTTTTCTGAAGATTTCGAAAATGGCAGTTGCAAAGGGTTTGACAAATTTTTGCATGTGTTGTAAACAAACATGCAACGTGGGATAGTTTACACAAAAATGAACATTTTATTGTTATTTACTCACCCTCGTATCGTTCCAAACCTATAAGACTTTGGTTGATTTTCAAAACACAAATTAAATGGTTAGTTCACCCAAAAATGAAAATTGTGTCATTAGTTCCTCACCCTCATGTCGTTCTACACCCGTAAGACCTTCGTTCATCTTCAGAACACAAATGAAGATATTTTTGATGAAATCCGATGGTTTTGACTGCAAGATAATCAACACTTTCAGATACCCAGAGAGGTACTAAAACATATTTAAAACAGTTCATGTGACGAGGATGCTTTTTTTTGTGCCGAAAACACAAAATAACGACTTTTCAGCAATATCTAGTGATGCCCGATTTCAAAACACTGCTTCAAATCTTTACAAATCTTTTGTGTCAAATCGGTGTGTCAAACTTCCAAAGTCACGAACGATTGAAATTTCGAATCACTTATGACGTAACGAAGCTTGACTTTGAGGCTCCGATCCACTGATTGAAAACAAAAGATTCGTAAAGCTTCATGAAGCAGTGTTTTGAAATCCTCCATCACTAGACATCGTTGAAAAGTCGTTATTTTGTGTTTTTGGCACACAAAAAGTATTCTCGTCTCTTTACAATATTAAGGTCGGACCACTGTACTCACAAAGTATTGCTGGCAATAGAGACTCAGTGAGCTATCAGCATTCATCAAAAATATCTTAAGATATGTAGAACGACACGAGGGGGAGGAATTAATGACACAATTTTCATTTTTGGGTGAACTAAACCTTTAAGATATTCTTAATATCAATCAATCAATTCTGTCCCTCCATTGAAAATCCAGTTAACCAAAACCTAAAAAAAGATGTCTGTAGAGTCCACATATATTCAAGTGGTTTAATCCAAGTCTTGTATAAAGATGTGACGATGAACAGATTTCATTTAGGCTTTTATTGACATCTAAACAATGATCGACACACATCGCATTTGCTGTGACAGCACTTCTCACACATGTTTGAGCTTCCATGTCAAGGAATATGTCATTTGTGTTGCAACGATTAAGTCTTACAGGTTTGGAATGACATGAGGGCGAGTAAATGATGACAGAATTGGGTGAACTATCGCTTTAATAATGAATTTTGAGGGAAGAGTTTCAGTGGATAATGACCCATTTTAGTTTTTCCTCAGACAAAGTTATTTTATGACTTTGGAATATTTGGAGTGTAGCATATGAGCTAGTTGCATGAACTATTTTTCTGGTGTTTTTTCAAATGTTTTTGGAGCTTGACTGATGTGGTCACCATGAACTGTCATTGTGCTCGCTGCTCTACTGCCTGAGCTACAGGAACACCGTGAGGCTTAGAGAAGTTATGAATACATTAGGAAAAACTTTCTTTCGTTCTCTTCTGGCAGGGGCAGTGGGAAGTGCACAGTCATGTCAGCATACATTAGACTCACATTCAGTGTGTGTGTGTGTGTTGGGGGATGGAGCCGTGGATTGTGAGGTCACAGCCTTGGGGAATGGAGGTGCTGAGGTCAGAGCACAGGAAGTGCTTTCTGCTGCCGCCACTACAGTATGTAGAGACCGAATGCGCACAAACATTCACACTTTTGGATGTCTGGTTGTCATATATTGTGACATTAAATGGATGTGTAATTTGACTTCTAACAATATATAAAACGACTTGAGTAAAAAGTTTGAAAAAACTTTGTTGGGTTGAGAAAGCCTGTTCTGAAGTTTTTAAAATGGTTAAAATAGTAGAATAGATACATAGATTGATAGATAGATAGATACGTACATGATAGATAGATGCATTGATTGATTGATAGTATGTAGACTAGGACAACTGTTGATCCCAATAAATTTTAAAACAAAAAAATTATTTGAGTGCAAAAGTGGTGAATCACTAAATACCTTCCAGAGAGCACTACTCCAAAATAGTATATATATATTTAACTTAGACTGCAGGTCAGCATCTATTATGTGCTGTCAAATTAGAAGAATGTGAACGTGCGTAGTTTAAATATCCATATCCATGCATGTACGTAAGTCCATGATTTTATTTTGGCATTATGCATTGCCCTCATAAAGATATTTTGACGATGCATGTTGCACTGTAAGAGCCACTGGAATTTTGCTGTGTTCGTATCTCAGTTTGGTGTGGAGTTGGATTATCCCCATGATCCCTTGTTTTCAGGTTGAGGGACTTAAGTGATTCCGGACAAAAACAAGTCACCTCTTTTCACTCCCGGCAGCGAGTGACATTTTCTCTGATATAGCTCCAGGTGATCTGCTGATGCTGGAGAGATAAGTATGGTTCGCAAACCTGTCTCCTCTAGTACCATCACATCTCCCTGATCAACAAGGTATTTGTCGGTTCAGACTAGGACTGGTGTCCGTTTCAGAATTTCATTTTAGCTTGAGTGGAACTTTGTGTAAAAATATCACTTTTGGCATTGTTTTGTGGAGTAGTTTTCAATTACGCATTGTTAATTGTATTAATCTGAGCTGTAACCACCATAGACATTGAAGGGGGTGATTAGTGAATTGGTGATTTTTTTTCAATAACTAATCCTCAATTTTACCTTTGGTCCTCCCTAACGTTGAATATTTGGTTTCATCCTTGATGTAATATGATGGGTTACTTTATTTCACTGTTGGGAGGTGATCAAATATTGATGAAAAATCATCATTCGTCTCTATCAGAAAATTGGTTTCCGTCAGTTCTACCTTCTTTTGTTTGCACAAGTTGTTTCCAGATGTCAGCTCTCCCGTGCAGGTACATGTCCGCGGGATTCACTGGCGTCCCTTTCTTTCAGCGTGGCTGTGTTTTTAAAAGAGCGGGCGGTAGACCATGTCTCATTTGTCCTGACACCAAGAGCATTGCTGGGAAATCTGAAATTCACTGCCAGATATCAACAGATTAAGCAACATCAAAGACTCCAGGTGATGTTTTATGCTTTGAATGAACTTTCACTTATAGTCTGTGCAAAGAATTGTATTTCTGTCATCTATATCAGCTGAAGTGGTGTATATATAAATGCACTATGTAAACTGGTGTGGCTCAGCATCATTCTCCCAGCGTGTTTTTCTTTTGAACGCAGCCCTCTTGCGATGCAGCGATAGACCTTCACACAGGTGATTCTGATGATGGTATAATTACAGGGGTCTGTCTGGACACGACCAGACATGCGTATTTACATAGCTGTGAGGTTTAGGGATTTGTGTCAGCGCTCACACACAGCCTTCATTCCATTAAACATAGTTTGTCATTAAACTTTGCTTTGATGAGATTTATAAAAAAATAAAAAAAAAAACGTTTCCCAGCATTAAAAAGAGTTTGGGATATTTTTTCTTTTCTTTTCTTTTCTTTTTTT